>CAMOHE010047127.1:0-20016 GCA_946598075.1 Artocarpus hirsutus | reverse complement strand
TACGTGGGCTTCTTTCATGCATTTGGCACGAGCTCTTGTTATTGGTCCTGTTGGAATGTTCAACGGATCATTTGGAGTTGTTTGGTGAGCTTGAGCTGCATCAAAAAGTTTTATAAAAATTTTTATTATGTGCGTTTCATATCTTTACCATGTTTCTGCATATTTTCTCTTAAAACATCTTAGAAAACCAATAATTGGTATTAGAGCATGCTACAGAGTATATTAATTTATGTGTTGATTATGAGATAATTGATTTCAAATATATATACATTTGTGTATATGATCTCTGTATTGTATGTATGAAATGGGTAGGCACTTTGCATTTATTTTGTATTTTTATGTTTTTATTCAAATGATGAATGTATGGATAGTGGATTGTAGTTGTTAATTATATGGTTCTAAGGATCTCTTTAATAATGGTTAATTTTAGTTTTTATTAGAATTCGTTTGAAATTATGAGTTAGAATTTTTTATAGTTTAATTTTCCATTCATAAATATAATTGTAATGTCAAAGTCTGGAACGTTATTAAAGATCTAAAATTCAAGAAGCACCTAGAGGAGCGGAATTGTTGACTATGAGAAGGTTTGCGGATAGATGGTTTTAGATAGAATGTGGGCATTGGGTTGCCACCGGTGGGCGCTTAGCCTATACTAAGGCACCAGTTGTAGGCGCTCCGGCACCAAGTATGCTGCCCCAAGACCATAGCATTAGGTTTTCTCAAGTGTTTTTCATCTGTCATTTTCTCCATTTGTTCTAATTTTTTTCAAAGAATGTGTACCAGGACCAATAGAAGAGGATGGAGACTTTGAAGATTAAATGGATTAGAAATTTATTTCATTTTATTATTTCAATTGGGTTGTAATTTAAATATCTAAGGAACCTTAATTGCCAAATTGAATATTTTATTTATGTCAAAATCTATATTAGTACTAGTGTGCCTACTCATATGCTTTATAACATGTTATGCAAGTGCATTTATTTATTTTATTAAAAAGTTTTAATTATAAATATATAATATGTGCTGTAATTGATTTAATGTGATTAAATTGATTAACAGTTGCAAATTTTGTTTACAAAATGGTATTATATGAAATTAAATTTAAGAGTTCAATTTTAGAAGTTTTATATATCTAGATATATAAAATGTTTATGTCATTTGAAGTTTTAAATCATGAGATGATTTTGCAAAGAAAATACATATTTGTAAAATATTGAGTGTGAGAGGATTGTAATACAATACGACCCACTAGTCTCCATCGTTAGAACAACATCATAAAGTTCAAATGGCTTGTCAAGACAGTATTAATTTCGTACTCCCTACGGAGGTTGTCTATTTCGGTTGATGAATTGTTGTTGTTCTAGCTATAGGACTTCGAGATGAACTTCTAGTTTGACCTAACCTATGACAGTACTTTAGAGTTAAGTTTTTAGAATCCAAAAAGGTGGGTTAAACTTACAAAGATGTAATTAAATGTGGTTTCATGTGTGGATGTGATTTTGCTTGCTATACGTGGTGCTCATTCTGGACATGTTTTTGAATTCAAATTTTTCATCCTTTTAGTCTTATTTTGGCTCCAAAATTTTAGTCCTCTACCTAATTTTCTGATACAAATAAGGGAAAATAGATTATTAGAGGAGAAATTAACATAAAATAAAAATTCAAAAAATTAGAACAAATTAAATTAAATAAACATAAAATAGGATAAAAAAATTAAATTAAAGTCCTAAGTATATCGCCAAAATATACGCAATTAAGCATAAAATAACTTTGTTTTCATAGAGTTATTAGATCGCTAGAGGTGAGTGATTTAAACTCTGCTCTATGAAATTTACACTAAGGCAATCTAAGAATAAATGAGAAATTAAGGCCTTTATTAATATAATAGCGTGGAGGGGTCACAAGTCTATCAAGAATAGGAAAAATATTCTCTATCCTGCCACCTCTAAAATACCCTCAACAAAAGAGATATTCCTCTATTGTACACTCTAATCTCCTAGGAGGGGAATTCAAAATTCCAACCAATTACAATTTACAATTATATAATTATCTACATCGTCCAAGATAATTTTAGTTCAAATAATTCTATATAAATTAGAATTTTATTACTTAAATAATTATCTAATTTAAATAATTATGAATAATTATCCTTTATAGAAATTCAAATACAATTAGGATTTAAATCAATTATTTAGATACAAATTTAAATAATTAATTATTCTGAATTCCAATGCCAAAAGTGTAGTTGGAATATGCTAGGTGCCATATAGGCTAACTAGACTATGTGCATGCACACCAACTGGCCTAGTGGCATGTCCAACGTATCTTGTACCGTGTGTCCTTTTATATCACCTGTAGTAAACTATATCTATCTAGCTTGTCAAGGAATTAGTGCGTTGACATTTTGACCTAATGGACATATATTTATCACTATCTATTTAATTATTAACTTTGGTATCACTATACTGTAGACCCAAAACTTCACTCTTGATAATATATCCTATTACAAGACTTTAGATATTTATTAATTTTACCTATGACCTCTCATACTATGTATGTCCCTAGTTGCTGCTCCTTACTTGTCCCTGTAGACTTATTTATAATAAGAAGGATGGAAAGTCATGGCATTGATTGAAGTTAGCCAACTTCTCTTAGCCATTATGTTAGAGTGACTCGAGAAAGCTTGAAAAGGAATTTCGAGAGCCCTTAAGCTTTAAGCTATCCTACTTCAAGTCATGAAGGAGGAACCCAAGTTGCATCCGATCATTATCAGCACTTTCAATAACTAAAAGCCAATTAGGTGTATAATCAAGCTAATCTCATTCCTTTGGAGAGGGAGTAATAAGAGATGAAAGAGTTTGGATAGGTATTTAAAAAACCTCCTATATCCATGGAACCTTTTACTCTTTAGGGATCACTCCATTCCCAACTTTGGAAAAGAAACTCTTACACATTTGCAGTGACAACCTTGATTAAATATGTAGGATACGTGGGAGGTAGTGACACACAACCAATCCCGAAAGGCCACTTTTTCGTCTAAGGATGCCTAATTGCCACAGGGGTGGGACACTGCGAGGTGGGTAGTTTATTCGGGGCAGATGCCTCCTAAAGAGTAACAAAGGTTGTAAAGGTAGGCTCTAGCTAATATTCTACTCACGAGCACAATGGTGTAAGCCTATCTCATTGTGAGACCAACTGGTCAAATAGAGATGAAAGTCAGCCATTGTGATTGGGGAGTTTTGTGTGGAAGGGCTCTTGCCCAACGGATCAAAGGTATGCTGGGGATAACAGGCTAATGACTCCTAAGAGCTCTTATCGATGGAGTCGTTTGGCACCTCGATGTTAACTTATCACATCCTGGGTTGGAAAAAGTCCCATTCAAGTGGTACGCTAGTTAGGTTTAGAACATCGTAAGACAATTTGGTTCCTATCTACCATTGGTGTTAAAGGGAGAACTATGAGGAGCCAACCCTAGGACAAGAGAATTATGTTGGGCCAACCTTTGGTGTGTCGGTTGTTATGCCAATATTTGTGCCGGGTAACTAAGTTGTGTTATACGTGTGTGCTCTAAGAAGTAAAAAAGTAATATTTTTTTAGATACATTTTTATCAATAAAGGATTTATTTATTTTTCATATACCAAATTATCGTCCTTTTTACGTTCATATTTGTTGAATGTATGATAAGCAAACAAAAGGCTGAGACTGTCAATCTAAGCCTTTAGAATCAGGCATATGATGGACAGATTACGCGAAAGATATGACTCTAAAGGTGACAGTCTAAATTATAAGCTCCATAATGAAGGGAATAAAGTTGGATGCTTTATTCATGCAAAGATTGTTGTGTTGTCTATATCCCTAACGGAAGATGGTTTGTCTTAGCCGTTAGAGGTGTACTCTGCAAATAGAAACATTGGTGCATTGTCAAAGGTGACGATATATTAAATCGAGGCATAAAGTGTAATTAATTTAGATTAATAATTCTGTCTCAACAAATCAATTCACTTTAAATAATCATATATATTGAATCTTAATCCTGAGATGAATAGTGGGCCCGTTGTCTTGACTTATGTCTTTTGATGTACCAAAGGGTGACATCCCCAATTTGTGTTCGTACATATGCCAATACAGTAGAGACATAACTCTTGATGGTTTAGACTTGTTCATAGATATAAAATCCATAGCTCCTTTTTAGAAGTCATTGATATCCTCTCATATGCATTATCCTATAATTGAAAAACTGGAGTGCTTAACCATTTGGATACATAAGTGTAACCAAATGGTATACCGTCTTTGGATAGTAAGTTTTTTTATGGTGAGATAATGGAACGTAAGATAAAAATAATCAGGAAGGTAAGACAGAATTTATCCTTAAGCCAATTATAGAAAATCCTATAGGGATATGATACATCATGATATGTCATAGAGACTTAGCTATTCGGGCTTCATAATTCTATGTAGTTCGAGAGTGCAGCTCTAAGCTTTTAATGGAGTAGCATTAGAGTTAACAATTATGAAATGTTTATCTAGGATATTGGGTTCATAATTATTAGGAGCTTGAACTATATAGGTCCATTAGGTCCCATTTGCCAAATTATTATGGTATGTTTGGTATATGATTCTTTATTGTAGATTAAAAATATTTAAAATCACTTTATTACCAATACTTGACAAAAACCAATTAATTGGTGAGAATTTTAATGATTGCAAACAAAACTTGAATATCGTCCTATCTTTTGAGAAAGTGAAATTTGTGCTGACAACATCGTGTCCTCCCGAGTCTACGAGAGATTCCACTAATGAGCAAATCCAAGCGTATGATCGCTCAAAAGATGCTAATGATCAAGCCCGTTGTTATATTATGGCCAGCATGAATAATGTGCTTTAGGTTTAGCATGAAGATTATGAGACAACGAAGCAAATCTTGGATAATCTTGAAGACATGTTTGGAGGCCAGGCCCTGACAAAACAGCAAGGCACACTTCATAAACTCTCAAACTACAAACAAAGACTGGGGACTCCTGTGAAGAAGCATATGATGTTGGTCATGGGTTACCTCGCTAAGGCAATGGAGTTGACATTGATGTTGAAACACAAATGACTATGGTCTTTGAGACTCAATCTAACGAATTATTCCATTTAGAGCTTCATTTAATTTAAGTAATAGATGAGATATGACCTTGACTGAGTTGATGAAGTAGTTACAGGAGTTTGAAAATCTGATCGACGAAACTCCTACTAGTGGTGAGGCTAACTTGGCAGCTACCTCTGGTTCTAATCCCAACCCTGGGAATAGAATGAAGCAACATGCTAAGAACGGGATGTCTTCTATTCTTGCAAAGGGCAAGACTAAGAAGAAGAAAAAGAAGAACCCGAAGAAGCTCAAGTGCTTTTTTTGTGGGAAGGTCAGGCACATAAAGAAGAATTGCAAGGACTTCTTTTCCCGAGGAGGTTGGTGTGATCTTCTGGTTATTGAAACTTGTTTGGTTGAGGAATCTAGTGACACTTGGGTTTCATAATTATGAAATGTATATTTGAGATATTGGGTTTCATAATTATCAGGAGCTTGAATTATATAGGTTCATCAGGTCCCCTTTGCTAACTCATAATAAATCATGTAACGATATAGCATGCTTTTCTAATAAATTGGTAACCTATATTAAATTATTAGATTGGCTTAAATGAAATAGGATCAGATTATTCATGTTTGTATATCGGTTGAATTAATTTTGTATAAATTAATTCAAAGTAAACCTGTTGAATTATCCAAAATATTTATTTTTCTAGATATTATCTGGATATGGTTATTTTAATTAGATAACTTCTCTATTGGGTTATTTGACTTAAAACTGAGGCTTTATCCAAAGAATCTTGGGTGGAAACTAAAAGTTTTATAGAGATCATTTATCGTAAGTTCGACAGGCCGATCTTCAGGTTCAGCCTATAGATGGAGTAAGTTCGACAGGCCGATCTACCAGTTCGGCCTACCAACCAAACGATAATCTGATCATGTGTTTTTACGCAATTTTATCAAATATTGATCCAGATTTAAATTTTCAAAACCTTATCTAATAAGGACTAACCCCTAGGTCTAACCTCTATAAATAGGGAGTGAGAATCATAAGTTATTTAGATCAGTTGAGAGATCAAGAGTGAGCACTCTATTCTGTGAGTCTTTGAAACTCCCCTGAAGAGCTATTGTTCACAAATCATGAACAGTAGTTCTAGGTATTTCTCAATTGTTTGGAAGGAGAGTCATTGGGGAAGAGTTGTTCATTGTGCACCCTTACACACTCTGATTGTGGATAGAGAATAGCAAAGAAGATTAGTTGGTTGAGGCTCTTCTAGAATGCTATTCTCTTCATCAATTGTGGGATCACTTTGACAAACAACGTTAGTAAGATCTGATTAATTAATGCATATAGCATGTCAAACTTGTGTTTTAGAAAATACTCTTGTATAAAATTTTAAAATTTCCACTGTGTACTATTTTTCCAACAAGTTGGTATGGAAGAATTGTTGTGCTACGGGAAATCCTTCTCTATACAAGTTCTCATATGAGGTTTTTGAATAGAACTTCATAAGCGAGAGGTGTAAGCACTATGAGATGTGAAATGATCTCATACTAAGCAAAACAAGTTTCACTTTCCATGACCAAATTGAAAGAAAGTCAACCTATTCCTACAATTGCGATTAGTCTTGCTACCTCTTTAGTTGCCACCCCTATTCTAATTATTTAATCTCAAAGTTCTATTATTTTACTTATTTGGAAAATTTCACTTATAACAAATACAAATAATAAATCATCTAGTTACTGTATATATCTAGGCGACTAAAGTCTTGTTCTTTTTCAATTTTCCAAATAATGCTTTTAGGAGGATAACAATGACTCTTTGTCAATGAGATAAACATTTCGTATATGTGGCTTATGTTCTAATTGAATATAAGTTGCATTTGCAACACATCGACAATAGAGCCTTTAATCTTCAGAACTCTTGTATTTGACATATCAAAAGATACAACCTAGAGATACAGAGTCATGAATCTACTTCAAGATTAAGAGTACAAATAGATTAATGTCAAAGAGAATTGATTTAAGTGGAGCAGAATGATTGTTAAATAGATTACATTTTAGGCTTAGTCTAGTCTTGCCTATATAGTGCCCTACTCTATACATAGACTATGGACTATATAATTTTAGCTATTAATCTTGCAATAATCTCTATTTGCATATTAACTTCATATTTGCCCAATGCCAAAATTTGGTTACAACAAATGTTTTCTTAAATGCACATTCATTGCACCAATCTTAACAATCTTCCATTTACCCTAACTAAGTAAATATGATATATTGTGCGTCCCTATGCTCTCCATGTGTCTCTTAAATCTTCTTGCTATCAATGGTTTGGTAAATGGATCGATTATGCTAACCGCAATATCTCTGCCCTCTACAAAGTTTCTAATGATATAAACTTCCTGTCAATGTGTTTACTCCTTTTTTGGTGTCTTGAATCCTTGTATTAGCTATAGCCACCATCTTATTACTACAAAAGACTATAGGTTTTTCTATACTAGGAATTATCTCCAGATCTTAAAGGAAACCCCATGCATGCATGTCACCTCTTGTTGGGAAGGCCGTGGCAGTTTGATCGACGAACCACACATGATGGTTTCACCAATAGGTACTCTTTTACTATGAATAAACAGCCAATGTCACTTGTACCATTGTCTCCAAAACAAGTTCTTGAAGATCAATTAAAAATACAAAGAGCGAGTGAAAAAAGAAAAGAGAAAGAGAGGGAGGTTGAACATAAGAGAAAAGAAAAGGAGAGGAGAGAAAAAGAGAGTGTGAAAAATAAGAGAGAAAAAGAGAAAGGAGAGAGTTCAACCTTAATGTGTGCGAGAGAAGAAAAATACAATTTTATTGCAAAGAAAAGTGAGTTCAAGAGAGCTTTAATTTCTCATCAGCCCCTTATAGTACTAATGTACAAGGAGGCCTTTTTAAACACTAATGATCTTGCCGGGTCTTTGCCGAGCAGTGTTGTTTCCCTTTTGCAGAAGTTCGAGGATGTATTTCCTGAAGAGTTGCCTCTTGGCTTACCTCCAATTCGGGGAATTGAGCATCAAATTGACTTCATACCTGGTTCTTCAATTCCAAATCGACCTGCCTATAGGAGTAATCCTAAGGAGACAAGGGAACTTCAAAGGCAAGTAGGTGAGTTATTGGAGAAGGGATATGTGCATGAAAGCATGAGTCCTTGTGCGGTTCCGGTGTTACTAGTGCCTAAGAAGGATGGGACATGGAGAATGTGTGTAGATTGTCGAGCCATCAACAACATTACGGTAAAGTATTGTCATCTCATTCCTAGACTAGATGATATGCTGGATGAATTGCATGGTTCTTGTGTTTTTACCAAGATTGATCTTAAGAGTGGATATCATCAAATTAGGATGAAGGAAGCTGATGAGTGGAAAACTGCATTTAAAAAAAAAATATGGTTTGTATGAATGGTTAGTTATGCCTCTCGGATTAACTAATGCACCTAGCACTTTCATGAGACTTATGAACCATGTTTTGCGTGCTTACATTAGTCAATTTGTAGTTGTCTACTTTGATGATATCCTGATCTATAGCAAAAACTTGGATGATCATGTTGAACTTTTAAAACTTGTTTTAGATGTTTTAAGGAAAGAAAAGTTGTTTGCTAACTTCAAGAAATGTACCTTTTACACAGATAAGCTTGTATTTCTTGGTTTTGTTGTGAGTGCGCAAGGTATATAGGTTGATGAGGAAAAGGTGAAGGCAATCCAAGATTGGCCAACTCCTACAACCATAGGGCGAGAGTTTTCATGGCTTGGCTAGTTTCTACAGGCGTTTTGTTCGAAACTTTAGTAGCCTTGCCGCACCTTTGACTGAAGTCATCAAAAAGAACGTTCCATTTAAGTGGGGAGAGGAACAAGAAAAGGCATTCAAACTGATCAAGAAGAAGTTAACAAATGCACTTTTACTTATTTTACATAACTTTACTAAAACATTTGAAATTGAGTGTGATGCCTCAGGTATCGGTATTGGAGGTGTTTTGATGCAAGAAGGAAGTTTGGTTGCATACTTTAGTGAAAAGTTGAGTGGGGCAGCTCTAAATTATCCCACTTATGATAAGGAGATGTATGCATTGGTTAGAACCTTAGAGACTTGGCAGCATTATCTTTGGCCGAAGGAGTTTGTGATTCACACAGATCATGAATCCTTGAAGCATTTGAAGGGGCAGCACAAATTGAATAAACGCCATGCCAAGTGGGTAGAATTCATTGAGACTTTCCCATATGTGATCATATACAAGCAAGGTAAGGAAAACGTAGTTGCCGATGCACTATCTCGTAGGTATACCTTACTTTCAACCGTTGATGCTAAATTACTTAGATTTGAGTACATTAAAGAATTGTATGCATTGGATTCTGATTTTGGAGTTGTGTTTAAAGATTGCACAAAGGGGGTATGTGGGAAATACTACTTACATGAGGGTTTCTTGTTTTGAGAAAATAAACTTTGCATTCCTCATTCTTCTTTGTGTGAGTTGTTAGTTAGAGAAGCACATGTCGATGGTTTAATGGGTCACTTTGGAGTTACTAAGACTTTAGGAGTCTTGCATGAGCATTTCTTTTGGCCACATATGAAGCTTGATGTTGAGAGGATTTGTGGGAGATGCATTACATGTAGACAAGCTAAGTCTAGGCTGCAACCACATGGGTTATATATGCCACTTCCTATTCCTAGAGAACCTTGGGTTGACATCTCTATGGATTTTGTGTTAGGGTTACCTAGGACCAAAAGGGGGAGATATTCTATGTTTGTGGTAGTTGATAGGTTTTCTAAGATGGCACACTTCATTGCATGTCATAAAACCAATGATGCATCACATATAGCTGATTTGTTCATCAAGGAGATTGTCAGGTTGCAAGGCATGCCTAGGAGTATTGTTTTTGATAGAGATGTAAAGATCTTGAGTTAGTTTTGGAAGACCTTGTGGGCAAAGTTGGGGACTAAGCTATTATTTTCTACTACTTGTCACCCACAGATTGATGGTCAAACTAAAGTAGTGAATAGGACTTTATCTACTTTATTACGTGCTATCATTCAATAGAATTTGAAAACTTAGGAAGATTGTTTGCCGCATGTTGAGTTTGCTTATAATAGATGTGTTCATTCTGCAACTAAGTTTTCACCGTTTGAAGTTGTTTATGGTTTTAATCCATTGACTCCTTTGGATTTAACTCCTTTACTTTGAACGAACGAGTTAACTTAGATGGCAAGAAAAAAGCTGATTTTGTTAGGCAAATTCATGAGAAGGCAAGACAAAACATAGGGAGGCGTACTGAGCAATATGCAAGGCAAGCCAATAAGGACCGCAAGCAGGTGGTGTTTGAACCGGTAGATTGGGTGTGACTGCATATGAGAAAGGAACGCTTCCCCGAACAAAGGGGTTCAAAACTCCTTCCTAGGGGTGATGGCCCATTTCAAGTGGCGGAACGCATTAATGACAATCCCTACAAACTTGATTTACTAGGTGAGTATGGTGTTAGTGCTAGTTTTAATGTTTCTGACTTATCTCCTTTTGTTGCAAATGACAATTTGAGGACAAATCCTTTTCAAGAGGGGGAGAATGATGCATGCAGTGGAGCTGTACAAGTTAGGAGCCATGTTCGTGATCCCTTAAGCCATTCAAGTGGTCCAATCATAAGATCTAAGGCCAAGCGATTCAAGGAAGCATTGAACAGGCTCATTCAAAAAGTTTGTGACATGTCACATAAATGGAGACCCGGTATGGGCCCAAATCAAATCACAAGAGAGCCTAGTCACTATGATTAAGGTTTTAGAAGATTCATATTGATGATGGTGCATGATTCAAGTAAATTATGAGGCAAACTTATAATTTCAGGAAACCTTCCTATTTTAGATTGACACGTGGGTGCCATGTCATTAAGTTTGAGTCTTGTCATCAAATTATCTTTCTAATGTAATTTTCATGATTTCTTAGTTGCCAAACTCGATTTTGTTAGGTAAGAAAAAAAACCTAGATATTTTCCTTTTTTTCTAGATTAGGTTAGGCGCATTTTAAGGCATTTTAAGGGGTAAAATTAGCTACTTTCTTTTTATGTTATTTTTATTAGAAAATAGCCAGCAAAGTCAAATTTTAGGGCTTAATTTCGCATGGGAAAGTGCCAATTAAGGGATTTTCTAAGTCAACATTTGATTAGGAATCCTTTTGGGCTGAAAATCGTTCCTATATAATTGTAAAATCGAGTGTTCATCTGAGTGTGCTTTTCTCTCTCTCTCTTTCCATTGTAAAATGATATGAACCCCATCAAGAACTGACGTGACCCTAACCAAAATTGGTCTCTAAGATCGAAATTCCAAATTAGTTTAGTACAGAACTGCGACCCAATGCCCAACAAGAAGCATGAACCTTGGTATGTGAGGATGCCACAATCAGCTATGGACGGACTAATTAATAAGTCTATGAACGCCACAAAATTTTCTGATAAGTTTGAATAGTTTGTTTAGGAAACAAAGAGAATTAAACCTCAAATTGTGTGTAAAAATTGATTACCATTGATTGAAATTTCGTTACAATATATAGTAGTTTCTCCTTTGTGAATTTTTAGCTCCTAAATTGCCCATGGATTTCAGGCAAATCAATTACCAGCCAAAAAAACGCCCAATCTAAAGCAAATAAGGTAAGTTCCCTAAATGGCTTAAAAGCCTTACAGTAATATGAAATAAAAAATGCATGTTTGTAAAAAAAAGGAAACTAGACAATAAATAGATAAATAGCTTATTCTTCTTGCCACTTGTTATCTCAAATTGGGAAAGTAACTGAAATGGAAAGTAGCTTGATCTATTTGCAGCCATATGATTACTCGGTCCCTTCTAGAACTTGAATCACGCATTTGTTGGTCTAGATGTCACATGCAATCCCCTCAATGGGCCTCCATGCGATAGCTTGAGCCTAAGATGCTTGAATCAGCCCAATAAGCATTTCTTTGAACTTCTTTGCACGAGCTCTTGTAACCGGACCAATGGAAACTTGAATTGGATCTAAATATGTCTCATCCCACGTGCTCTTGCTTGTGCTACCGATGTCCTCATCATAAAATATCAAGACTATTAGAGTATTTCGTTTTAGTATTTCGCATAAGATGTGAAACAGCGGCTTGATTAAATAAGATATAAGTTACAACAAGTTTGTTAAATTGGCTACTGTTTGTATGGTTCAATTTGTGTGTGTTCACACAAGATGTGAAACAGACATGATTAACTAAGAGATAAGTTTTGATAAGTTTTTCAATTCCCTATTGTTTCTATGGCTAAATTAGTGTGCTTTTTGCAAAAAAAGTAAAACGGGAGCATACTTAAAAAATAAATATTATCTTAAAAGTTTTTCAATTCACTTTCAATCTCCTTTTATTGCTAAATTAGTCTATTTTTCACGTAAGAAGTCAAATAAGGGTATCCTTAAAAAATGATAAGTTTTAACAAGATTTTTCAATTCACAAAAGTTTCCTTAGATAAATTAGTGTGTGTTTCACACACGACGTTAAACAGAAGAAATATTAAACAAGAGATAAGTTTCAACAAGTTTATTTAATTCACTACTATTTCTTTCGCTAAATTAGAGTGTATTTCTCACAAAATATTGTACAAAGGCATCACAAAATAAGGGATAAGTTTCAAAATGTTCATTAAATTCACTACTGCTTCAATGGCTAAAATAGTATGTCTTTCACATAAGATGTGAAACTAGGGCGTGATTAAATAAGAGATAAGTTTCAATAAGTGTATTCCATTCGCTATTGTTTGTATGTTCAATTAGTGTGTGTTTCACACAAGATGTGAAACGAGGTATGATTAAATAAGAGATAACTTTCGATAAGTTTTTTAATTCACTATTGTTTCTATGTACAAATTAGTGTGCTTTTCACACAAAAAGTAAATCAAGAACGTGCTTAAAAAATAAATATTTTTTTACCATTTTTTTCAATTCACTCTCAATCTCTTTTCTGTTGCTAAATTAATCTATTTTTCACATAAGAACTAAAATAAGGGCATTCTTAAAAAATAGGTAAGTTTGAACAAGATTTTTCAATTCACTAGTGTTTCTTTGGTGAAATTTGTGTGTATTTCGCACATGACGTGAATTGGGGGAAAGATTAAAGAGGAGATAAGTTTTAACAAGTTTATTCAATTCACTACTGTTTCTTTGGCTAATGTAGAGTGTATTTCTCACAAGATATGAAATAAGGGCATCATTAAATTGGGGATAAGTGTCAACGTGTTTATTAAATTCACTACTGCTTCAAAGCCTAAATTAGTACATCTTTCGCATGACATGTGAAATAGCGGCTTGATTAAATAAGAGATAAGTTTCAACAAGTTTATTCAATCCGCTACTGTTTGTATGTGATATTGTTCCAATGGAAATACATAAGTTTTAAGAGAAGGTTATGGATGTTTTAAGGCTTGATGGACATGTTTAGGATGGCAAACTGAAGTTTAGATGCTGTTTGGCTTGAACATGAGTTAGGTTAAGAATAAGGTCTAGGAAAAGGGTTTAGGCAATGAAAAAGGATAACTAGATGGGTTTTTTTTTTTATACACTTGGAATCCACCAAGATAAGTCTTAATCTCGTCATTCAAGGAATTCACCAAGAGATAATAGAAAAAAGGAATAACATAAAGGTGTTCTCTAAATTTCTTTTTCAATCATAAAAAAGCTTCCGTCAAACTGAAAATTTACATATTTAAATAGCCAAATGCTAAAACCAACTAATCAGTTCCACAAATGGCTATTACACACTTTAAGAAATACACTAATTGCACAAATTACATCTTAACACACCAATGGTTAATTCCAAGAATTAACAACAACAAATTGTTGTAACTCCAGAAATTACAACCTTACAAACCAATAGTTACACACTTAAAACAAACATAATTACTTCTAAATTTAGCTAATTGACAGACTTTATTTCAGCCATAAAACACACACTAAAACACTTTAAAAAACTAAAAACACTACTATGGCAACCCCAAAAACGTCCCCAATAATTAACCACACTTTATCACACTTAAATTACTTAAAACCCCAAAATTTCAGCCCAAAAATGCCCTCAACAGCAATTGATTAACCAATAGCCTTCAATTTTGATTGAAACACATTCAAGGCACTCAATGGATCACTCCCATGCAACCCATGTACATGCAAATCACGTCCATTCTCACCATTCTCCCCAGGTTGGAGATGAGTCTACCTCGAGTCCGAAGGCTTGTTGTCAACAAACGGAGAAAGATCAGCCATGTTCAACATAGTAGACACTCCATAATCATCTAGAAGCTCCAGTTTGTATGCATTATCATTAATCTTTTGAACAATTGTAAAAGGTTCCATCAGCCCTTGCCTGGAGTTTTAAAAATCTCCTATTGGGAAATCATTCTTTTCTGAGATGAATCCATTCTTTACCCCCAACTTGAGAAGTGACCTTCCTCTGCTTATTTGCTTGTTGTGCATACTTCTCATTTTGTTTTGCAATCTTTGCTTGAACTTGTTCTTGCAACTTCTTGATATACTTTTCTCTTTCTTCAGTTACTCCACTAAAAGTTGTTTCAGTTTTAAGGGGCACAAGATTCAAGGGAGTGATCAGATTCTTACCATAAATGATCCCGAAAGAACTACATCTGGTTGTTGACTAGTAGATCTATTATAAGCAAATTCAGCTTGTGGAAGAGACAAATCCCATGCCTTGATGTTCTTCTTGATGAGACTTCTCAATAAAGCTCCCAAAGATCAATTAACCACCTCAGTTTGTCCATCCGTTTGAGGATAATGTGAAGTGCTGAATTGGAGTCTAGTTCCCATTTTCCTCCATAGAGTCCTCCAAAAATGACTAGGGAACTTAGCATCTCTATCCGAAGTTATAGTTTTTGGAACACCATGTAGCTTCATGATCTCTTGAAAATAGAGGTCAGCAATGTGAGTTGCATCAGCGATCTTGTTACATGGCACAAAATGGCCATCTTGGGAAAACAATCTACTACTACCATGATTGAATCCTTTTGCCTTTGTGTCCTAGGTAATCCAAGAACATAGTCCATACTTACATCTTGCCATGGTGTGTTTGGAACTAGTAGGGGTGTGTACAATCCAGCATTGCTACCACGAGTCTTAGCTTGATGACAAGTCTCACATTGATCCACAATTCAACCCACATCCTTGGTAAGCTGTGGCCAAAAGAAAATGTCTTGCACTAGGGCTATGGTCTTGTTTGGGCCAAAGTGACTAGCCTAGCCTCGACCATGAGCTTCTCGGATTATGACTTCCCACAATGATCCTTGTAGGACACAAAGCTGTGTACCCTTATACAAAAACCCATTTTGAACCAAAAATTATTTATGTCCCCGTTGAACAATACTTCCAAATTCAGCCAAAATCTGCATCATCCTTGTACATACTCATAGTGTCAAACCCAAGCACCTTAGCATGCATCATGTTCAATAGCAAATGACACCTACTCAACGCATCAGCCACTTGATTATCTTTTCCGGACTTGTGCTTGATGACAAAATTGAATGATTGGAGATACTCCATCCACTTTGCATGGTGTGAATTGAGCTTGTGTTGAGCATTCAAATACTTAAGAGCTTCATGATTTGAAAAAAAGAACAAATTCGTTAGGGTAAAGATAATGGCTCCAATGTTCCAATGCACGAATGATTGCATAGAACTCCTTGCTATATGCTGAGTACTTCCATCTATCTTCATTCAACTTTTCGTTGAAAAAAGCAATTGGCTTGACTCCTTGACTCAAAACAACCCTTATTCCCATGCCTGAAGCATCACGCTCCACCTTAAAAATCTTTGAAAAATCTAGTGGTGCAAGAACCGGTGCCTCCATCAACTTCTTTTTAACAATTCAAAACTTTTTTGAGCTTCCACATTCCACTTAAAAGTTCCACCCTTCATGCACTCAGTAATGGGAGCAACCAAAGTGTTGAAATTCTTGATAATTCGCCTACAAAAAGTAAATCATCCCGTAAAAACACCAAATATCAAATAGAGTTTTTGGAACTGTCCAAGTTGCAATAGCGTCCACCTTGCTCTCATCAACCTTTATTCCATCTTTAGATACAACATACCTATGGGAGATTATGCTTTCAGCCATGAATTGACACTTCTTCAAGTTGACAAAAAGACATTCAGCTCTCAAAGTCTCGAACACCTTCCTTAGATGCACCAAGTGCTCTTGCATATGTCCGCCACAAATTTTCTCACGAATGGCTTGAAAACTTGCGTCATGAATCTCATAAAAGTGCTAGGAGCAATGGATAACCCATATGGTGTGACCAACCATTCATACAAACCTCTTCCTGTTTTGAAGGCCGTTTTCCATTCATCTCTTCGTAGCATCCGAATTTGATGATATCTGCGGTGCAAATCTATCTTTAAAAATATAGTGGATCCATGGAGTTGATCAAGTAAATCATCAAGTCTCGGAATGGAAACCGATATTTGATTGTAATCTTGTTAATTGCTTGGCTATCCATGCACATCCTCCAACTTCCATCTTTTTTTGGAACAAGCAAGGCAGGCACTGCACAAGGACCTAAACTCTCTCGGATCAGTCCTTTGGAAAGCAACTCCTCCACTTGCCTTTGAAATTCAGGTTGTTGACACAGGTTGAGTCTATAGGCAGCCTTGTTTGGAAGCAACAACCCTTGAATAAAATCAATCTGGTGTTGTATTCCTCTCAAGGGGGGCAGCCCACTTGTTATTTCCTTTGGAATAAGATCTTCAAACTTCCTCAGAAGTGGCAGAATCGATTCAGGGAGCTCTCCTAACATATCATATTCTTCTTTTGCAAGAAGAACAAAAGCATCTTCACTTTTCAAAATAACAAGCTCAACTTGGGAACCCATCAAGAATAATTGCCCTTCAGAATTGGCAGGTTTCTTGTCTCTATTTGGCTTTATAGGGTCCAAAAGAATCTGCAGTCCATCTTTCATAAATGAATAAGTATTTTTAAAGCCATCGTGCAGCACCTTCCGATAGTATTGCCATGGATGCCCCAACAAGAGGTGACATGGATCCATACATACAACATCACACCACACTTCATCTTTATTGGTTTTTCTAATAGAACATGAAACCAAACTCCTCTTGGAAGTCATCAAACCATTTCCCTTTTGAAACCAATGGATCTTGTATGGTTGTGGATGAGGCTCAGTTTGCAATCTAAGCTTGTTCACCATCTCCTTTGAAACCACATTCGTGCAACTACCCCCATCAATTATCACATTACACACATGACCATGAGAAATGCACCATGTTTGAAAAATGTCCTCCCTCAACCAGGGATCTTCATTAAAATGATTGGAATTCTAAAGTCTCCAAAAGACCAAAATTTTGCCTTTATTAATGTGGCGTCTGGCCTGGGCGTACTCCCTCAAGCCTCTAGAGGACCCACCTTGCAGGGCCCCTGGACTTATGGCTCTTATTGGTGGTAGACCATTCCTGTGCCGCCCACTCATCCGTATTGTCCCCTCTAGGGCCCTCTAGCCCCTCAGGGTTTTACTTTCACGTCCCTCAGGTTCGAACCTCAAACCTCTCTTAAGAGGTTCTTATTTCCTTCTCGAGTGCCAATTGAGCTTGGCACTCGAGAAGGAAATAAGAACCTCTTAAGGGAGGTTTGAGGTTCGAACCCGAGGGACGTGAAAGAAAAACCCTGAGGGGCTAGAGGGCCCTAGACAGGACAGTACGGATGAGTGGGCGGCATAGGGATGGTCTACCAATAAGAGCCATAAGTCTGGGGGCCCCGTAAGGTGGGTCCTATGGAGGCTTGAGAGAGTACGCTGGGGCCAGACGCCACAATACAAAGTGCATTTTATTGTGGCGTCTTGCCCGGGTGTACTCCCTCAAGCCTCCATAGGATCCACCTTACGAGGCCTCCGGACTTATGGCTCTTATTGGTAGACCATCCCCGTGCCACCTATGCATCTGTACTGTCTCCTCTGGGGCCCTCTGGTGATACGAACTACGCCAAGAACTGACGCGATCCAAACCAAAATTGGCCTCCAAGATCAAAACGCCTAATCGGATTTGAAATGGAACCGCGACCCGATGCCTAATAATAAGCACAAACCTTGGTATGTGAGGACACCACAATCAGTTGTGGACGGACTGATTGATAAGTCTTTGAATGCCACAGAATCTTTTGCTAAGTTCGCATAGTTTGTTTAGGAACCAAAGAGAATTAAACCTCAAATTGTGTGTAAAAACTTATTACCATTAAATGAAATTCGTTACAATATATAGTGGTTTCCCCTTTGCGAATTTCGAGCTCCTAATTGCCCATGAAATTTCGGGCAAATCAATTACCAGCCAAAAAGATGCTCAATCTAAATCAAATAAAGTAAGTTTCCTAAATGGCTTAAAAGCCTTACAATAATATAAAATTAACGCATGTTTTGTAAAAGAAAAGGAAACTAGACAATAATTAGGCAATTAGCTGATTCTTCTCGCCACTTGTCACCTCAAATTGGGAAAGTAACTGAAATGGAAAGTAGCGAGATTATTTGCAGCCATAGGACTATTCGGTCCCTTCTATAGCTTGAATCATGCATTTGTTGGTCTGGATGTCACATGCAATTCCCTCAATGGGCCTCCATGCGATAGCTTGAGCCCAAGATGCTTGAATCAGCCCAATAAGCATTTCTTTGAATTTCTTCGCACGAGCTCTCGTAACCGGACCAATGGGAACTTGAATTGGATCTAAATATGTCTCATCCCACGTGCTCTTGCTTGTGCTACAGATGTCCTCATCATTCCCCTCCTCTTGAGAGGGATTTGTCCTTAAATCGTCGCCTGCATTAAAAGGACTTAGATCAGAAACATTAAAGGTGGCGCTTACACCATACTCACCTGACAAGTCTAGCTTGTACATATTATCATTTATCCTTTCAAGTATTTGAAAAGGACCGTCCCCTCTAGACAACAGCTTGGACTTCCTTTGTTCTGGAAACCGTTCCTTGCATAAGTGCAACCACACCCAATTACCGGGCTCGACGACAAGCTTGTGACGCCCTTTGTTGGCTTGTTTAGCATATTGCTTAGTATTCGCTCGATGTTGAGTCTTGCCTTCTCGTGTATCTGCTTAACAAGGTCAGCTTTTCTTTTTCCATCTAAATTCACAAGCTCAGACAAAGGTAATGGCATTAAATCCAAAAGGAGTTAAAGGATTAAAACCATAAACAATTTCAAACGGTGAAAATTGAGTAGCAGAATGAACAGATTGATTAAAAGCAAACTCAATATGTAGTAAACACTCCTCCCAAGTTTTGATGTTCTTTTTAATGACAGCTTGCAACAAGGTTGACAAGGTTCTATTCACAACTTCTGTTTGACCATCGGTTTGAGGATGACAAGTAGTCAAAAACAATAGCTTAGTCCCTAACTTAGCCCACAAAGTCTTCCAAAAGTAGCTTAAGAACTTTGCATCCCTATCAAAAACAATTGTCCTAGGCATACCGTGAAGTCTCACAATTTCCCTAAAGAACAAATTAGCAACATTGGAAGTATCATCTATCTTGTGGCATGGAATAAAATGTGCCATCTTGGAAAACCTATCCACAACCACAAATATTGAGTCTCTTCCCCGTTTCGACCTAGGCAATCCTAACACAAAATCCATCGAAATATCAGTCCAGGGTTCACTAGGTATTGGTAAAGGGGTGTACAAACCGTGGGGCTGCACTCTTGATTTAGCCTACCTACAAGTTACACATCTACCACAAAGCCTCTCAACATCTCGTTTCATATGTGGCCAACAGAAGTGTTCCTGCAACACCGCTAAAGTTTTCATCACTCCAAAATGTCCCATCAATCCTCCCCCATGGGATTCTCGCACTAGCAAATCTCTTAATGAACAATTAGGCACACACAATTTATTCTCCCTAAATAAGTATC
>CAMOHE010047126.1:101802-178065 GCA_946598075.1 Artocarpus hirsutus | reverse complement strand
ATATATATATTCATACTAACTACTTTTAGAATTGATGAGGATGGTTTGTGGTATGAACTACTTACATGAATTAGAAAGAATAAGTGAATAATAAAATAACAAAAACGACAACAAACAGGCTTTCTAGCTGCCATTCCGAATCCAGATTCTAAAAGCAATAATCTTTCTTTTTGTTTTTCTTCTTATTTGAAAGCAGAGCAAGTCTAAACCCTTTTTAGTTAGTTAACGACAACCTTTTGTTTAAACTAATTTTATTCAATCACTTGTCATCCAATTGCGTTTAATTCGTCATAATTCAAGAGAACGGATAATGGTTTTTTTTCCCCTGCCAAATGAAAATTTCACTTTTGACAAAAGGCCGAGTACGGGCATGACTGCGATAATAGATCTATAAAATAGAATTGCAGTCCCAAACTTTAATGAATTAGCTTTGATAGAAGGACAAAAAACAGAAGTTGGCAAATACAGGAGAAAAAAAAACGTTTCTGCTATAAACAGGAGAAAAAAATATATTCATCGTCCAATCATCCAATTCATCCCTAAAACAAAACAAAAAATAATTAAACAGGAGAGTAATAATTTACAATATTTAATGGCTTGATGCTTTGCTGTTTTGACCGACAAAAGAGTTTGATTGAACAATAGTGAGCTCAATAATTAATTTACAACATTTCATAAATGGTTCCACTTCTATTGCATAAAAGAAAATTAGCCTCTGACCCCTTAGACTCGGTTACATCCCAACCCCATCACAGAAAGACTCGGTTACATCCCAACCCCATCACAGAACATTTTAAATAAATAAAAATGTAAGAAAAAAGGACACTATGCAGGGCACATTTTGGTACCCTTTCTGTCACATTGGTTTATATTGCTAAAAGTAATAAGTGGCAAAAAAAGGAAAGCAAAGGTAAATTATGGCAAAAAGAAACGAAAGGGGCAATAGAGAAAAATCGGAAAAAAGAAAATCAAATGTTGATGAATGTTATACAAAAGCAACTACCAAACTCAAAGCTGCCCTCGTACGCCAACTGAAAGGGGGCGCAGGTAGGGCCCGAATTGCAACATTCTTTCAACCTTCAATGGCAACATCCAGTGTCTCCTTCCTCTTGGCGATGGTAAGCTATAGAACTAATTCATCACCTTTTGTTGATTCCCCCTTCTTTTTTTTTGCTTCCTGAATAGTGTCATGGCTAGGGACGGCCTTTGATGCCAACCACCTGCATGACTTCGAATCAAAAAACAACAATAGCAACCCCTTCTTGCTGATTCTTGAAAATTTAAGAGCCATTGACAGCCATTTCCGGTGAGGATTTAGGTGGTATTAAGGCACAGTCCTCCCCACCCAACTGCCTATTTTCTGAAGCACCATGCAAGAGCTCAGAACAGCTTCTAGGAGACGGTTCATCCTCTATGTGGTTCTCGTCAGAACTGATGTTGTTATCAGGACACCCACTGGAAACGGCAGAGTCATTCTCCTGATGATTTTCTTCAACAGAGCTCTTATGCTCATCAGCTGTGTGAGAAGTCACATTCACTGTGCTTGCAGTTTTGCTACCGGGTAGCACTGCCTGGCTAAGTGTCGTACACAATGCAGCAAAGATATTATCTTTTGATTTCACATTTTTACCAAAACGCTGCTTCTTTATTTGCTCAGGCTCCTTATCCTTCGAACCCAATTTCCGCTTCAACCTAAAGGAGTCTATAATCGTTCCTTCATCTTCATCAGTGTCAGGTTGTTTCCTAGGTGGTGGTTTGTAGTCTTCATCATCCTCATCATCATCATAATCAACTAGCCCACCAGACCTCGGACTAAAAGAAACAAAGTGCATGCACTAATTATATATGAAGAAAAAAAAAAACATTATGCAAAATTAATATCTTCTTTCATTTTCCTTTTTGAGTTATACAAAAACAATACCTTGAGGCCGTGTAGCTCACAGCAACTCCATTGGATAAAACAGGTTGAGCTTGCCCCTTTACGGTATTATTCGACATGGATGCCGATGCTGTGTCCTCTTCGTCACTGATCACATGAGACCATATTCAGTAGCCATGGCATAAAGAAAATCCAAGCAAGTCCCACTCAATACTTTTTTTTTTTTTTTGGATAGAAAGCCCCCCTCGTAGCTACTAAAGACAGATTTTATACCTGTCCTCATTGAAATAGTCTTCCTCCTCTTTCTCCAAAGCCCGTTCATCATTTCTCTTTCTAGGCCCTGACACAGTAACAGTGCTTCTTGCTCCACAAGAATCTTGACACTGTAGAAATGCTTCAGTCAAAGCACTAAATCTAATAGTGGAAGAAACCAAACAGGAAAGATGAATACCTGCTCGTATTTTACTTTAAGAGAGTGGATTGATGCCAAATACTCAAATTTGACCAACTCAGTCCAAAATGAATCCACTATATAATTTAGCAATGCTTTCATGTTTTCCTGCGTAGAACAACAATTTAATTAAAACAATCATGCATATTTCAAGATCCAAACAGACAGATGCAAAAGAGTGGCACCTTTCGAATGAACTCAAAAAGTTCTAGAATGGCAGAGTTAAGCAAGTTATAACGATTGCCATTACGAACAAAGGCATCTACAATTGGCTTGAAAAGGTTGTTCTTAACAAAGTGATTTATCAAATGCTCATCCTGCAGATCCAGACATAGTTTCAATGTATTAAAAACCCTGCATCAACAACTCATGATTGTTTCCCGTCGCATTGATCTTTGAAAGATCAAAATGAACTCACTCACCGGACGAGCAAGGGTAGCACGGATAAAACGCACAGCAGCAACAACCAAGTATTTTTCCCTTCTCCGTGTCAGTAACAAAACTTTATCTATCATGTTATTTAGAAGAAAGTTACACCTGCAAAAACCAAATGTGCAAGCAGTTTCATGTTAAAGGGCTGTAACACAGACTCATTTCTGAAAGATTGCAGCAGATCAAGAATTCAAATCATTACTTTATTCTATAAGGATGGTGCAGAACACAAAAGCATAGCAATTCACATATGTTTGACAAAATTTCAGGCTTCACGATGTCCTGATTTTCAACTCTTCCACCAGAGCCCGAAGATCTACCAATTGATTGAGCAATATCATCTAAGGGACATGATGCTATTATGACATCAATTAATTGACCCAAATGCTTCTCGTAGAAAATCTCAATAATCATATCTCTCTGCAACAAAACAAACAAACCAAAATGCTCAACAGCAAAAATACAGAAAGTGATAAATATTTGAACAAATATAGAAAAGAATTCAATCTTACACGAAAGTTTTACTGACAAGTTTTCCAACAATTCAGCAGAAACATATTAAATTACAAACCAACATTCAAAATGTTACACCTGCATAAATAAACTCAAACATGGTGCAGACCCCCAATTGCAAAATCATTGCACTATAACAGGCATATAATGTTTCACAATTACAAGACACTAAATGACAAGTAGACGATATTACCAGAATGACCCACTATACATCTATGACATTCAATCATGAACACAATTACAAGAGGACCTAAGAATTCCCCACGACTCATAAACGAAGATGGGACAAGTACAATGGTCGAGTAAAATAAAATGTTTGAAAACAGTAATGGCAATATTAACAAGGTACTTCAAAATTAAATAAACAAATAAAAGCATTCCTCATTTTGTATAAACAGTAGAATATTATTAAATAATTTCTAATATTGCGATGGAAAAAGGGAGTCCACACTAGGAAGAAAGCTAGTACCAAATTCTGGCAACGATATTTAAATACACTTTGAGAAAAGGATGACGAGATCCAAAGCAAGATTTTCTTCCGGGAAACCTTATAAAAGAGAGTCATCCCATAGCAAGTCTTGTTGGGACTCACTTCTATGCGTCAATTACACTCAAGAAGCAGAGAAGTAATGTGCATATGAATACAGTCATGAACACAAATTCCCAAACGTAGACAGAGTTAGAATGTGGTTAAAAATTAATATAAACGAACAAAGAAAAAACACACACACGCACACAATTTAATAGCCCAGGTTCTTGTATAAATATAAATCTAGAATATACATATATATGCATACATGTATGCTATATGTATATACCCAAGGCACGCACCTGAGCTCCTGACAACGTAAATGAATCTAAAAGACTACGAAGAATTTCAAGAAACTGGCAGTGCATGTCCTCCCCAAAATCTGTTAACATTCCTTTAACCTGTAAGACAACCAAAAAAATGTTAAAATAGCCTGAGATACATGCAATCTTCATCCAAATAACAGCAGTCATTCTTAATTTAAATTGTAATAGTCATCTTGCCCTCTTATCTGCACAAGGAGCTAGCAGGTCCAAAGAATAATGTCATCGCGTACAATCAGAAGCAGTTCATAACATAATGGATAAATAATGCTGGAGCCTGGATGGCTATCATTTTGTGTTGTGTGTTTCGGAAAATGGCACCAGACAACTTTTGGTAATACGTTGGATCATTTTTTCAAAGTAGGACAAGAACAATGAATGCCTACAGTTCTTCTCCAAGTCTTGACTCTTTTGTAGCTTTGTTTTGACTATCTGGAGGATAACTCTTCCTCCTCTTGTTTGTACTTATTCTTTTCATTACTAGATATGTTCTGTTTCTTTATCAAAAAAAAAGGGTTCTTTCACAAGAATGCGTTGTCTTGGTCCAAAGATCTGAGCTGAAACTCGAGTAGCCAATAATAAGAATCGTCTCCTCTCAAAGCAGACCTCAAGAGTCGAGTCCTATAATCTAAAATTTGCTTATATACACACTTTTGATTCAATTATTATTAGAGGCTACCAGGAGACCTCAGATTGTAAATTTGAAAAATTATTCAAATAAGTGTGGTATGATTCTACTGGAGCTTCGTGAAACGAGCACAGCAGTTCTAACTGCACATATAAGCTAACCACAAAGACACAAGCAAAACTTTGATCAAGTGCATACCAAAAGTCCTAGAAGTTGAATGCCTTCCTGACGAACAACGTAAGAACGCAGAAGGTTCGGATCCTGATTTAAGAAAAGAATGAGGATATCTGTCCTGCATCAATCATAACTAATTCTGTTAGAGCTATATACTAAAATCAGTAAAAACTTCAAAAATAAAAAGATCACGAGGAATACTGAAAAGAGAAGTAAGACACTTATCAGTCACCATTACCCAGTTAATACAAGCCTTTTGTCTTGACTCTGCAGAGCATCAGTGATGATTTCGAAGATACCTTCATTCATGAGATCCCTGCAGAAATTTACTTCCAAATCTCAATAAGCAAGAAAATTCCATAAGCTAATCAATAGTCAAAACCTGATTTTGTTTTTCGCAGCACAGTGATTATATTTAAGCTACCACAAGTTTAGATGATTTCAAAGTAAACAAATGTTACGGGTGAATATAATGGGTCCGTTTGGCAGTGTTTTCAAAATAGGTGAAAATGGTTTTGTTTTTGAAAATGAGAATTTGTTGGGAATTGTGCTGAGAGTGTTTTTGAAATTTTTGCCTTAAAAAACATACACAAACATTTCCAAAAATCCTCAAAACAAAACCAAACGAGGCCAATTATCACAGTAATGGCATACCTAAATAGCCGGAGCTGTTGTACCATCTGCAGGCTCTTGCTTAAACTACAGAACTCATGCACAAAGTGTACCTAAATTTTGGCCCAAAAGAAAAGGAAAAAGAAAAAGCGTCAATACTTGTTGCATTATTATCTTATATGCCAGCACAATGATATTGAAAGCAACAAATAAATGATGTTAAAAGAAATTAGCAATTACCAAATTTTTTTTAGACTCTGCAGAGGTGGAGGGTGACCTCAACCTAGCGAACAATTCCTGAATAAAGGTACTGTCATCCTTTAATAAAGAAACAACCTGCAAAAGAAAAAAATCAAGGGTTAAAAACATCCCAACACAATTCCATAAATTAGTTGCATAATGATGCCATTAATAAATCAGTTGTACAATCTTACAATGGCATTGTTTGCATGAATAATGGAGTTGAGATTTGCAACAGTCGCCTCATCCAATACTCTGGCCAAAATAACATCCTAGAAAGTAATACCAAGTCAGAATAATGATTATAAACAACCAAGAAAACAGACAATTAGACAGAAACCGATTCTCACCTTCAGATAACCAACTCTATATGTCTGATGTATCTTTGAGAGGACCAGAGGATCTCTAATAGGTATAGCCTAGAAAAGTGAATATATAAATACAAATCTAAGGAGCAAATAACAAAAACTAAAATAACTAGATAACAACCAGCCTCCCAAGCCTGCAACCCCCAACCACTAAGTTATTATCATCCTTTGCAAAATAGAAAAAGAAGTTCGAATAAGTTACCTCCTTAAAAACAACATGCTCTTTTAAGAAACTGCGATGGTGTTGAACATGAGGAACTTCAGGATCGTCTGCAAGCCACATTTATGGTAATTCATCATTGAACGAATGGTATGGACCAAGAAGACATATGAAAATCCCAGACACACCGTATATAAAGTGCATATACGGAAGAGTATTTAAACAGGGGACAATGGGATTATAAGTATTTCTTACACCTACTAAATAAAAAGTTAAAAATAAACAAATAAAAAACAAAGGTAAGTTGAATTTCCTCCAGCCCACTTCTAAGCAAAGCACACAAGAGAGGGAGAAGGAAAGGGAGAACAAAAGGGAGGGAGAGCGTGCTAAATTATTCAATTATACCAACTTATTAACAAGACCTTCAGAAGAAAATACCACAATTTTTTTTTTTTTTTTGCCGAATAAAAATTCAGGATAATTGATAGTGTCATTTAAATATTTGAAATGCAATATCCTTGCATAAAGTGTTTTATAATATCATTTCAAGAGATAAAAACAGAACTTACACTCGAGGCAACCAATAATGTCCATGATCAATTCATCATCGAATACCTTCTCAAAGATCTGAGGACTGTTAAGCATAACTGTAGAGAAAAAAAATACAAAAACCAATTAGTAACAGTAAAACATTCGAATGCATGCAGCATCTTAATAGCATGTAGGAGAGGAGAGTACTTACAGATCCCTTTTACTATTTTATATATCATGTGTAGACCATCAATATTTTCCAAGTCTTCACAGATTCTAAATAGTTCCATCAGCTTCCGAAAAAAATCTTGCTGCATTAACATGAGTTGCATCAGAACTTGAAAACATTAATAATCCACATAAACACAATGACAGGAAAATAGCACACTTAACCATCTGAAACATTTTTTTTATTTTTGACATCTTTTTTCAGTAGGTCCTCAAATTGATGAGAGGAAGGTGGGACCACCAATCATTAACAGGACAAGCTACTAAGTCTGCAGATTAAGGAAGCGTGTATAAGGCTTACAAGCTTACATCATTCATGATAAGTTCAGTCAGTCGCATCTGATCAGCAAGACCGCTCTCAACCAAGGTCTGCAAAAAAATCAGAGAAGTATATGAACATTTAGATAGAAAACTGTTTCAAAGTATAAAGAAACAGAATCAAAATAGAAATAAGAAGATTACACAATCCAATAAATTTTATCACCTCCTCCCTTTCTCTCAAACAAAAGGGGAAAAAAGAAACTTTGCCCTAGGCAGGAAGAAACTCTAGAGGAAAAGGAAAGAATCTGGAAAATATTGTTCAATAAAAATACGTCCTTGACCAACTCTTGAAAGCATAAAAAAATAAAAACAAAAAATCTTTCTTGACCAACTCAGCTAAGACCATCAATCATCAAATTTCTACACTTTCATAAGCTCATTCAGACAACTAGAGTGAAAGGCCCAAAACAGTAAAGAAACATCCACAGATTTGGTCTGGTCTTACTTGTCAAGGAGTGCTGTTAGGGAGGGCCGCTGTTAGCTACTTTTTGGGAATTTGGTTGGAAAGGGACTGCAGATTTTTTGAGGGTCGCGAGGAAGAGAGTGGTGTCGTTTGTGATCAAGTATGATTCTGGGTAGCTATTTGGGTCCATCAAGACATGAATTTTAGCAGCTCTTTCTATTCTGATGTAGTCAAGAGTTAGGCTTGTAAAGGAGTAGTGTTTTCAAAGAGGATAACTCTTCCTCCCTACCTTGTACATAATTTTTTTTCTCTAGATTATTAATATACAGTTTCTTATTCAAAAAAAGAGATACGAAACAAAAAGCATCCACAACCGCTAAGCGCAAGTTCAGTCAAAAGACAAGCTTAAAAAAATTACAAGGAAGCATCGTCTACATGCACTCAAAGTTCAAAAAATTAAAAAATAAATAAAAAATAAAAACAACACAATTAAAATCAAAATAAAATAGATTATTAACAACTACGATATCCAATCAACCATTTTACTTACCTTAAGTATTAGAGGAAGTGTTGATAGTTCAACTGCCGGCAGCTCCCTCAACTCACTGTTTGCACCAAATGTCTCATCTACACAAAATATAAAATCAATTGTTCATCAAAAGGCAAAATCGACAGAATACTCTTCACCTATGAAAAAATGCAAATACTTACTGTTAAGAGAGCTGAAATTCATATTTCTTTGCACACTGCAGATATTGTCCCTAAAAAAACAACAACAATGACAAGTAGAAAAAAAATTGTTAAAAGAGGGAAAGAGAGGGAGAGGGTGCAAAAGAAGGATTACAAAAGAAAAAATTTCTGTGCGAAAGACTGACAGAGCAAAAGGGAAAAGAATTATCCCGTGGTTACCATATGTAAGAGCAGCCTGTCCCCTCCTGAAAGCTAAGCGCTACTTCTGTAGAAAACTCTGGATCTCTCCATGAGATAATGGTATCTTCAAAAAAAAAAAAATTTAAAGGAACAACTCAAATCAAATTCATGAGGACATCATGTAAGCTATGAAAGGAAACAAAACATAGCTCAACAAACAAAGTACCTTCTTGCTTTCTATAAATGTCAGAAGCACTGATGTGGTGCAGAAGTAATGTACCATGATCTTCTTCATCAAAAACAAATAAAGCAAGCTCTTCTGATCGCTGTGTTATATTGATCAGTCCATTTGGTCAAAATCAAAGCAATTTCAAGCAACCACCAAAAGAAATAAACTTTAGAGCAGTCTTATTAAATGATTAATTAATTATTACTAAGTCTCTATTAAACAAATGTCAAGCCAGAATTAGGGAGAACAGACCTCCAAATAGTCAACAGTGACATGCCCAGTTCCTTGATCGTCCCACTTCCCTTCCTCGCTCAGACGATAGACCTTAACACGCTGAAATTTGTATTTAAACAACAAATATTATACGGGCCAGTTTACTGAAAAACTGCAGTATTTTAGATTTTAAAAATAAAAAATAAAAAAGGCTTGAGCTCCAGTATAGTGGAACCAGCATATAAATACTCGAAATACTTTAATAACAGTAGGGATACGGAAAAGATAATACACAAAGAAATAAGAACTGCAATACACAAGCACCAAAGATTGAAGGTCTTACAACACTACATTGAGGTACGGACATACCAAATAAAAAAAGGTATAGACTAAAAAAAAAAGAACCTAAAAATTTTGCGTCTAGCTTGTGGAAGAAATAATAGATGTTGAGCAACAGGTAACAAAATTGAACAAGTTTAATCAATTACTAAACCATAATTGAACTTTCTGATCACCAATAATTTAGAAATAAAACGAAACTACTGTAGCATTTTTGCTTTAAAATAATAATTATGATATCAATAATATTTGATTTAAGACCTTCCCTTTAAACACAAAAGCCATAATTATCTACGTCACTACATGAAGCACAAAAGAGATTCTCCCCAAACAGACTCACTTCAGTACCAAGGCCAACAAGAATCCCCACTACTTAATCAAACTACACAATATCACATAAATTCCACCATAGTAAACCTAACACGCCCTAGTTACTCCTCCAACAAAATGTTTAAGCAGTGCAAGTGTTAACACCTTACAAATCAGAAAACAACCAAAACAATTTCCTGAAGACTAAAACCTTTGGTTACTTGATACAAAGAGGCAGTGGTTGGGCAGATAAAACACGTGCACGTGTATTTTGGCAAAACACAAACATAAGCATTACATCAACGTAGAAACTGAAATGAGGAAAATTCCCCAAGAGAATATCCTTTTCATTAGTAAAGGATGTGAAAGACTGAAATTAGACACAGACACAAAAGCACAAAAGTGTGGGAGATATTCATATACAAGAGAGAAATATTATAGTAAGACATGACAACAACACTAAACAATAGTCTCTTATATGATCTTCTTCTTAGGACGATATCTTTACAACCAAATCATGTGTCCAATTAAAGAGCCACATGGCAAGTATTCAAGCCCAATTAGTCGGTATTCCTAAATTTACCAAATAAGAAAGACTAGGAATAACTAGTAAAAAATTAAACTTACAATTAGAAAGTAGAAACAGAAGAATAACTGTGTGATTAGACTCTGTCAGCAAGTTTCCGTTTTTACAAGAAAAATTGCTTTTGAATAACAACTATCCAGACTACAAAGCAAAAATATCACCAGCACCGCAATAAGAAAACTACCAATTATATGCCAACAAAACAAAAGATTACAGAACACAAACAGAAAGAAAATGATAAGCCTCCGATCGGTTCACTTATGTGAGGCATGCCAAGCACGTGACCTGTTGATTACTCTTGTGGCTTGCGCAAGGGTATTTTGTTAGGCTTGCATTGGAGTGTGTGTTTTTCTATTCCGTGAAGGGAATAATAAGAGAAAGACACTATACAATATCAGTCTCTTTCTCTAAGTACTAGATCTTATCAGAAAATAAGAAGAAACACCAAGTATAACAAAACCAATTTAGAAGCAACTCAAGCTGCGCTCCCTTAACTAAGTTTTGGAACAATCCTTCAAAGAAAAATGTTTCCAACAGCAAGCCTCAAAAGCGTAACGTGCAAAAACTACTAGATTCATTTCATTCACACGCCAACTCAAGAAAAACTTTCCAACAACTAAATGTTAAAAATTTTCCTTACTTGGACGATAATTATAAATTACAGCATATTCTTACTTACGTTTCCAGGGGAAAACACCACCCTCGTGAACAAAAATCACAAGTTCACAATAAACACAACAACATAAATTCAATAACATTAATTTATCTTGCTTAATTAATGGAAAAAACCCAAGGGAAACTCAAGAAACACGACTAAAAGCAAACTACTTCCACCAGAAAACGGAAAAACTGAATCACAAATTCAAAACTCTCACCCTTAAAATTGAATTACAAGACTTCCCGTAATTTCACCAAATATAAACAAAACCAATAATTAAAACCCAAAAAAGAAAAACTTAAAGCTTCAAAAATCAGCCATGAGACAGTACTCCGAAAATTACTCTAATTTTAGGGCAAAACAATTGAAGCTTTGAATTGAAGGAACGCCAAACCTACTTGCATCGAGCTAGCGCTGGCTTGTGATTTCTCCGGCGCGCCCATTCCAGTTCCTCCGTGTGCGATTTCCAATTTCAGAGCTAGAATTCAGACGCGATTGAAATCAGAAAGCGTTCGCGGACGCGATTGAAATCAGAAAGCGTTCGAGAATTAGGGTTTCCGAGGGCGAGCGGAAAGAGAAGAGAAATGGATTGACAGAAAAACAGGAAAGGCGGTTATTGTTTGGGAGACGAACTCAAGAAAACCCTAACCGCCATTAACGTCGCAGTGTTGAAGCCTTCGACTCTCTCTCTCTCGCTCTCGCTCTCTAGACTCTCTCTCTCCTCTTTTTATTCTTCTGTGCAAGTGTCTCTCGGCCCCGGCTTTCTTTCGACAAGAGAGCCTGTCAGAGGCTGAAATCTCACAAATGCCCTCTTTTGTTTCGCTTGATTACGAACGAGCCACTGGAAATCCGCGCATATCCCACGCGCTTTCTATTTCGCGATGCAACATCACGAGATGGGGCTGGAAAGTGGGTCCCTCACCCGCCTGTCCCTGAAACACACGCACGGTCGCTCGTCATTGGCTGCCTGATTAAACCAAAAAATAATGGAACACGTGTATGTTGTCGTTAAAAATTGTTGACGAGACCCTCTGTTATATCCAATCATCAATCGCCACGTGGTGGAATTTTGTGAGATAGCACCGAAAGGAGTCAACCCAGCCCTGTGACTTTGGTACGTCGGGGTTTAGTGTGCTTCTTTTATGGGGATTTGGAAATCTTTGAAAAAGAGTAATAAAGTTAGAAAAGCGACGTGGCGTGATTTGATTGGTTGTGATAGAGGAAGAGTTAGCGCCTTCAGTTGCTTAGCACTGTCACTTTGCTGTGTCTGATCAGCCGAAACTGATTAACAGCGACACGTGCCGACCACTTAGATTTGAGACCCGCAGGTCTTATGTACTCTTTGCAGTTGGTAATTTTAACTGTTTTTTTTTTTATTTTTTGCTTTTGATTTGGTATGATGGCCATAATATGGATTTATTGATCGGAAAAAATAATTGGTTTAAGCGACGCAATTATTAGCATCTTTGGAAATGTAGTTTTTTTTTTTTATCAAGCCTCCCATCTAGTCTGATAATCCTCTTATCCCAACCATCCTACTAATCTCATTAACGTTGTTTAAAAATATAGTTAAAATTAATAGTTTCAATGTAAAAATAGTATAATTATAGTTACAAGTATGTTTTAATAGTAAATTTATACATGACTTTACAAAAAAATAAAGAGCCAAATCCCTAATTTGAAATTCAAAATATATGTACTTGTAATAGTGAAGTTTTTATAAGAAAAAACATTTTAACAACATTATTTCGATCTAGTTTTTTTTAGTTCAAATTATGTTCTCGAATAAATTATATTAAAATAGGACTCTATTTACTAGATTAGTCTTCTATTTACATGTGGCGTTGAACACCATCAGTATTCTTTATTATTGTTCAGTTAATTATCGTGAGATTATCTAAAGTACTTCTTAAGTAGATGATGTGCACCTGTACTTATGGAAGAGATGACGACAATTTATCGTTATACACATGTGCTTGAGATTTAAGATCGTGTCCTAAGACTAGGCTCGTTTATGAATAATAGTGTTACTTTTAAAATCTTTCTTGCTATAATAAATAAACAAAATTGTGAACAATACGTATTGTTTAGGGCTCATTTTAAAAGCTACGGCAAGTTAAGTGATCTTATCATTATATTGATTCGCTATTATAATATATAAAATTTCCTCAAAAAATTATTATAATATATTAAAGATAAAGCAGTTGTGTGAATTATATTATGTACGTTAACTTATATTAAGTCGACGTTTGTCGTTGCCTAATTATTTGAATTCAATGTAGTTAATGCTTTTTTGACGGGATGTGTTGTATTCACAAGCTTTTCCTTCTGTTATGTCGGACGTGTTCAAAATCTTGACCAAATATTAATAGCCAACGTATTGATCCAATCATATGTGGTAAAAGTTGTCCAAAGACATGTACCATCTATTTCTACTTGTACTTTGTTATGCACTCTTTGTACCATATCAAAGTTTGTTGATTGAATTAAAGTTCTTGCCTTTTCTAGTAGTGCCTTCCTCAGTTGCGATATTTAATTAGGTGAGGTTGTGGGCCATACATTTAACATACTTGCTATCAAGTGTTCCATGTTTGAAGTGGAGACGTCACACAAATTATACAAACAATTCAAGATAGCACATTGAATTTGCCACTTATAATTGGAAAGAATTCATGCATTTTGCTTTTAAAAATAGTTGGGGAATGTAACTATAACTATAAAATGTAATTCTAATCAACTTTTGCTGTTGTGTTTTTCTCACAATATTTTAACTCAAAATTAGTTGAAACTACATTTTATAATTCAAAATGCTGTCCTAAACGCCCTAAAATTATCGACATTGTACTTGTTTTTAAACCTTTACAAGTTGCATATTGGAGGTTATTGCAATGTTCTCCTTACCATAGCTTTTTGTTGGTGGAGGAGTTCCTCTACTCTCTACAAGGCTAACATTAACATATATGATCACAAATATTTGAAAAATGCTTAGGGGCACTATCAATGCTAAACACTATAAACAAAGGCAATGCATTGGCAAACCCCCCTCAATTTTTTTGTTCCTCATATATATGTATAAACAAGGATATATAATATATTAAAAATTGCACAAAAGCACCCTAAAAAAATTGAATATGCAATATGTTGATTATTTTTTTCAATATTAGTCCCTTCTGACAAAATTCTAGCTCCTCAGCTAAGCACCAACATTGATGAAAAATGTAGACCCTACATGTGGGTCCCACGTTAAGGGACCCTCTTTTTACTAATAAACAGTGTTTAACACCACCACCGTGCATTCAAAGAAATGCTATAAATATTATCTTAACCCACATCATTGTCTTATATCAATTGTGTAGTGTATTAGTGGCAAGGCTCCTTGATGACCAACTCCTTTGTATTATTTTTCATTGTTGAATTTAAGTTATACCAAGGACAATTACAATTGATCCGTCCATCTTTTGGTTGATTTTGGTAATGCCGTTTGATGTGATTGTCGATATTTTTGTTGTATACATATAAGAATTTAAAAATTCAAAGATATGGAAGTAATGGGTTTTGTGGGCTTTTAAAAATGATATTGTCTCATAGGGGGATGCCCCTCCTTACGTGGGTGGACCTGAATTCCACTTGAGGAGTGAAACAAGTGTAGAATATACAGATGTTTGTATTCTAACTTAAATAAATTGGAAACATAACCGATTATCCTTTGAAACAGGGAGTCAATGGACAAGGTAGTGGTGGGCATGCATTAGCTAAACGACGGGGGAGTGTGAGAATTTGCATGATTCGGCCACTCGTGAAAGATGGAACATAATTGCATTGGTGCCATTATATAAAGAATGATATGAAACATGGTGCGGTTCGGAGGCGACATGGTGTGCGCGCCATGGTCAAGAAGTCACGGGGAATCAAACGGCGTGGATGGGGCGGGCAGAAAAATTGTCGTGAGTTGACAATGTCAAGTGGTGGGATATAAACTTACTAATTGTTGACAAAATGTGGGAACGCCTAGATGACTTTTTATTCCTGGGCTGCAAAAAGTAGATCAAGAGGTCGTTTTGCCCCTTATCCCCGATGTCAACTGGTTAAGGAAAGCTCAAGTTATGAAATCGTTTAGCCGTTAATTCATTAAGTAATAATGTGGCGTCGGAACGGAGTTGAGTCAGCAAAAATTCGAATCATATATAAGTCGTGGCATAAATCCAAAAAATAATAAAAGTCATGTTACCAATTTAAATCTGATTCCTAGCACATAAGCAATTTGTATGAGTATCTATTATACAAATTAATTGAAATGGATCGACATACATATTTATTATATACTATAAATCATGATACATATTTATATATCTATCTAAATATTTGGACAATGTTATCATGTAAATTAGCAGTAACTTTATGTTTTATTCCTCCACAAAATGTCAAGTTCCAAAGAAAAAAAAAAGCCTCAAATTGGGGGTAGTAAGTGGTGGTGATAGTTTAATTAAATTATGTATCTTGAAAATAGAAAAAAAAAAGATTAGTTTGAAAGGAAAAAAACCCTCAAACGTGGTGGCGAGTAATGGTGATTGTTTAATTAAATTGCATAGGATTAATAGCTCTAATGGTTCTTGAATTTTTAATATTATCACAATTTGGTCATTAAATTAATTTAATAAGCTAAAATAGTCACTATACTTTTTAATATTGTGACAAATTGGTCCTTGAACTAATTTAATAGACTGAAATAGTCTATGAATTAATTTTTAATAGTAAAATCAATCATATCTCCTATAAACTGTTAAAATTTGAATAAAAAACATCACAGTGGCCTTCATGCTATGACAGTCCTCTCCACAGCACTGATCTTTTGTCATCCCCTTGCTATATACCCTCTTTGCATAAAACCACTCTGTAGCTATCCTATCAATTACCTCACCCGACTAGCTAAACTGAGGTATCGTACTGTCATAGTGCTCCCGTATTTGTCATTACTATTTTAGCATGTTAAATTAATTTCATTACCATTATTGTCACGTGTTAAAAGTTTAAGGATTTTTTTAGTCTATTAAATTAATTCGTAGACAAAATCATCACAATGTTAAAAGCTTAAGGACTATTATAACTTTTTAAATTAATTTAAGGAATAAATTATCGTAACGTTAAAAATTTAAAAACTTCTAAAGTTATGTACTCAATTACATATATTCAAAATACAAAACAGTTTTTAATAAGAACCAAAACCAAAAAAAAAACTATTGATGATTTGAAAAATAAATATTTGAAAATAATAATTTGATAATCTCTATCAGTTTTAAATCTTACCAACCATCGAAATCCACCGGAAAAGTCCTATAAAAAATTACAAAAAAAAAAATTTCAAATATTAGTTTATCCTATGTGAGCACGAGCCAAGTGCCAAATAAGCAAATAGCCAGTAATGAAGTGAAAAAACCAAACAGGTGGTTTATCAGCCGCGCTTTGATATCTCCGTCTCTTTCTCTCTCCTTCTTCCCTTCTTAACGGATTCTTCGAGGCCAACTCCTCCTTCTTCTCCTTCTTCCTATTCATTCCCGTGACAACACAATCACTCTCAAACCCTAAGATCTCTCTCTGTGTCCCTCTTTCTCTCTCTAAAAATGCAGGCGTCGCTCTCTCTCTCCGTCGCCTCCCCGGCGGCCATTGCCAGATCAAATCATTCCTCCTCCTCTTCCAGCTTCTTCGCTCCCGCGAATCTCCGATTCTGCGGCCTCAGAAGAGAGGCCTTCGGATTCTCCGATCTCAAACAGTGTGAATCGCGCCGAGTTCGCCTGTTGAGCGGGAGGAGGTGGAAGTCCGCCACTGTGTCGGCTTCGGCGTCCGACAATGGAAGCGCTCCGAAGTCGTTCGACTACGACTTGCTCATCATCGGAGCCGGCGTTGGCGGTCATGGAGCTGCGCTTCACGCCGTTGAGAAGGTAGAGCTTTTGATTTCATTTTGGACCAATTTTTGCGAGGAAAATGTGGCTATGAGCTTGTGATATTCGAACATTTCGAAAGCAATTTTCTTTTGTTAATTCACCTTAAACGAGATATTTTAGCTCCGATCGTATTTCTTTCTTTCAAAAATTAATCATTTTTAATTGTGATTCAGCTTTGGTTCAATGCCACGAAGTTGAGATAACTTCTAGTTTTCGTTTATGTTCTTTGCTTGGTATTGTCGCTATTATTAGTGATTTTCAAAAACTATAGTTTGTAAAGATCATGCCTTTAATCTGCTTCATTAATTTTCTGCAAGAAGTTTTTTATGGAAGGTATCTGCTTATTCTTTATATGTAGTAAAATTGTTTCTAGCGAATTGCTTAATCTTTAATTTATGTTTTGTTCTTTCTAACGATTTTTCATGATTGAGCTAGTTTTTAGCTCCTCTGTACGTCGTTACTTTGCTTAAGATCTTGTCATGGTGCCTTGGTACAGTTACTAAATATTAGTTTAACTTGTGATAATTGCTTTGCACAAACACTAGTTGGGAAAGTTGGTTTTTCAGTAGGTGCTATTAACTTAAAGATCAAGCTGTTAATTTGCTGAAATTAAATTTCTGTAATAGGGTTTTATGGAATCCATCAACTTGTCGTTACGAGCTGTAATAACTGAAAATAAAATGCTATTTAATGCAATTTTTTTCTATTTGGTCTGCATGTGGTGAACTAACTTAAGGACGATGATTTCAGGGTCTTAAAACTGCCATCGTCGAGGGAGATGTTGTGGGGGGAACTTGTGTAAACAGAGGGTGTGTGCCATCTAAAGCTCTTCTTGCTGTTAGTGGTCGGATGCGTGAGCTTCAGACCGAGCATCACTTGAAGGCCTTGGGCTTGCAGGTACCCAGATTGTACTACCACAATTTTGTAGTTCAATTAGACCTAAAATGAAATTTTAGGCTTGTTGATTGTGGAACTCGTTAATTGAATAATTGCTTGTTATTTTGATTAATCTTTCTGTGCTTCCCTTTTGTAACTAATGACAGGTTTCTGCAGCGGGGTATGACAGACAGGGAGTCGCTGATCATGCAAATAATCTTGCTACCAAGATTCGTAATAATTTGACTAATTCAATGAAGGCTCTTGGAGTGGATATACTAACGGGCGTTGGTACAATTCTGGTAAGTAATGTAGAATTCATGGCACATAACCAGAAGTTCTTGTAGTTTGCACAAATATGAAATCAGTTTCATGTCAATGTTTATCTGTTCAAAACATGTCTGTTTAATTATTCTCGTATGGCATATAGGATGACTGGATGAGGTCCTGGTAGTCTTATATTCTGACATATGTATGACTATCTAATACTTCTGATGCTCTTATGAAAAAATTCAGGGCCCACATAAAGTCAGAGTTGGACCATCCAACGTCATAACTGCAAAAGATATAATCATTGCAACTGGTTCTGTTCCTTTTGTTCCCAAGGGCATTGAAGTTGACGGTAAGCAATTCAGCGGAAGAGGTTACGATGCCATGATAAGGGGTTTAAGGTGTTTAATGGAGCTGATGGAGTGTTTTGATTAGTTTGCTTATATCAACGATTTTTGAACAATACGTGCATATAAAAACCTGCTTTTCAGTTCATACATTTTAGAAGAGGCACACTTCTGGTCAGATATGACTTGTTAGAATTCATTTGGATGAAAACTACATCTAGATTTTAGAAATTCGCTTTGAAATTGACAATATTCTTTTTGGAATATACAATATAAAATATAGAATTATATTTTTAGCCTTATAGAATTATTTTCATGAGAATTAGTGGCGAACAGAACTTCTATTGAACTTCTTTTTCGCGTATTTTCCTAGAGTGATACATCAGTCTATCATTCTATGATTGAAGATCCTGTCAACATTTGTACTTCATTTTCTAATTTAATGAGAGTATTCGGTTTCTAATGTAAGAAAAATGACCTGCAGGGAAAACTGTAATTACCAGTGACCACGCTCTCAAATTGGAATTTGTTCCAGATTGGATTGCCATTATAGGAAGTGGTTACATTGGTCTCGAGTTCAGTGATGTATATACTGCACTTGGAAGTGAGGTAGTCTTTCTCCCTCTCTCTTGAAATGTTTAGAAATGTGTATATGAGAAAGAAACGAGTGACCCTTTTCTCCTAAAGCAGATAACATATTGTGATTGTGAAAGTTTAGTATTAGTAATTATCTAATTCCATGAATAATATTGTTTTTCCTTTATTCGAAGCAACCTTATTAAATATCAAAACATATTCCAGGTTACTTTTGTTGAAGCTCTAGATCAGCTTATGCCTGGATTTGATCCTGAGATTGGGAAGTTAGCCCAAAGAGTGCTAATCAACCCAAGGAAAATTGACTATCATACTGGAGTGTTTGCATCGAAGGTATGCAATTCCTTTACATCGTAACATTACTCTAGTTTTTTATGGTGACTGCCTCATAAACTCATTGTAGCTGTTTGTTTCCAGATTACTCCAGCAAAGGACGGGAAGCCAGTCACCATTGAACTTATTGATGCAAAGACTAAGGAACCAAAAGAAACTTTGGAAGTAAGGGGAGCTTGTCTTATCAAATTGCAACAGACTTTTGTCATTAAAATACATCTTCACCTGCAGTCCTGCACATAAGCCTTATCATGGCATCTTTTCACTTTTCATTCTTACAGGTCGATGCAGCACTGATTGCAACTGGAAGGGGTCCATTCACACAAGGTCTTGGCTTGGAGAATGTATGACGTTTGATACTCTGCATTGCAGTCGAGATTGATTTAATATTCTCCAAAAAGGCTAATGGTTTTACTTTGCATTGTGTTTTTGCAGATCGATGTAGTAACACAACGTGGTTTTGTTCCTGTCGATGAGCGCATGAGAGTGATTGATGCAAATGGAAAATTGGTATGTGATTTGCTTTCCTTGTAATATATTTTTGTTCGACTGTCATCAACTGTCACTGACATGTTTTTGAGTACCAGGTTCCGCACATTTATTGCATCGGTGATGCAAACGGCAAGATGATGCTTGCACATGCAGCAAGTGCTCAAGGCATATCAGGTAAGTGGTAATAATCAATTCTTGCTGCTACTTATTGGATTCTTTTCTTCTAGTCACTCATTTCTTCTGGCTATCAGTGGTTGAACAAGTGACTGGAAGAGATCATGTGCTCAACCATTTGAGCATCCCTGCAGCTTGTTTTACTCATCCAGAAATCAGCATGGTTGGATTGACAGAGGTCCTACATATTCTTCTTCTTCCTCCTCTGCTTCTATCTTTTAATATATTTTGTTTTAATAATAAAATGGACTCTGTAACAAGTTTCTCCTTCAAGAAAGGTTTCGGCTAAACATTTATTTTACAGCCTCAAGCAAAGGAGAAGGCTGAAAAAGAAGGATTCAAGATCAGTGTTTCCAAAACAAGTTTTAAGGCTAACACAAAGGCCCTAGCAGAAAATGAAGGAGAAGGGCTTGCCAAGGTAGGTTACTCTTATGTTCTTCCTCACTATTCCAACTCTTTTACAAAAAATGGAATAATTATCGATCAGTGAACTCCCATTATTTTAGATTAGATGTTTTGTGTTGCAAAGCTGCTGACGAGTGAAAATCAATGTTCTTTTTTGAGAAGAAATATCTTTAACTAATTTGACAAGGTTCTTCACCCCCAAAAAGCATGATATGTGTGTGTGTGTGTCTTCTTTCTTGTTGTACACGTGATTAGTGTAACGAATCGAGTAATCATTGATTTTGTTTTGTTATAATAGAAAAAAATTATAATTGTTTTCTTAATCAACAAACATTTTACGTTCATCACACTTTCGACTCAAAACGTTAAAGGGGGAAAAAAATTATTATTTTTGAAATCTGTGTTTTCTTTCAGCTAATATACAGGCCTGACAATGGAGAGATTCTTGGAGTTCATATTTTCGGGTTACATGCCGCAGACCTCATTCACGAAGCTTCAAATGCAATTGCACTAGGGACACGAATTCAGGTGATGAATCAATTCAAAATTCAGCCTTAATGTCTGGCCCCATATACATCCACCATCCAACAACTATCATCTACCACCACTTAATGCCTCTCCTTCAGTTAGATATGGATCATGCCAGTATTAATTAGCCCTGTTGTTTGCTAACGACTTATTCGCATTACTTGATATGATCATCTTTAGATAACCTTTTACAATTAGATGTCAATCTTGAATCACGCCTTGACTTATACTTCTCTCTTGAATATATCATATAATATATAGGTAGTAGCATATGATCACACGTAATTAATCAGTCGTACATAATGATACCTTGCAGGACATCAAGTTTGCAGTTCATGCACACCCAACCTTGTCTGAAGTGCTGGATGAACTATTCAAATCAGCAAAGGTGAGCCTTTAATACGTCCATGCCAAGAGAATGAAGAAACAATCCCTTGAGATGGTTTCGACCAGGTGTCTTTTTCATGCCCCTTCCGATGTGTCTTTCACCGTGTATATCTTTAATTGTTTGGGCAGGTCAAAGCAAACGTTTCTAGCCCAGTAAGTGAACCAGTTGCAGTCTAAGCTTCTCAAGAATCAAAGATAATTTATTTGGAGATATTTGCTTGTATTAGGGAGTGTCAAGGAAGCGCGCTTATCAAGATGAAAGAGATGAACAAATTTTCTCCTCCGATAAAAAAACGAAGAATTTGAGCGGCTTGAGGATGGCTAGGCATAAAGAAGTAATTTGGATCTTAGTACATTTGTTTTGTGATTTTGTTAGTGGCTTGCAAAAATACCTGTATTCATAACTGGAAAATTTTCTGCTCAAGTTTTGGACTAGTATTCTGATTAGAGGCCTAATAACAGTGAGCTATTTAACTGCTTTTGGATCCATTTGAGTATTACATCCTCCGTCCTACCAATTACCTTACCTCGTCTTATTGTCTAGTGCACAGGTCTCATCGGGGGCTCCAAAATTTCAAAAATGCCTACCTAAAACAACCCCCTCTCTCTCAAAAAAATAAAAAATAAAACACAATTTACCTTTGTGGATAACAAATTAATGTGATGTTTGGTTCATCCGCATCATATAAACTATTCTCGACCAAAACCATACGAGTAACTTTGGTTTCACAATAATTCTGTAAAATTCTGTAAAATAATAATAATAATAATAATAGGGGATGCCTATGGTGGAGAACGCCGAAATTCTCCACCGGTGGAGAGCAAAAATAATAACCACACGATTAAAATCGAAGGAAAAAAAAAAAAAAGAAATGGTGGAGATACAAAAATTTGGGTACACCTTTTTACACTAGATTTGGTCAAAATTTTAAAAAATTAAAACAATAGAAATTGGGTTAAATTTTGTTCTCCTCCGTCAATCTACTGCATCTCAGCCACTTGCTCCAGCTCCGGCGATGGACTTGCCACCGGCCACCTCTCCCCAAAGGAGGCACGATTGTGGGAAAGAATTGGAAGAAATTGCGTTGAATTTGTATATCATGTACAAGAGCCTCTGTTGGGCTATATGCAAGAAATTATACGGAGAAAAATCTGGGATCCCAAATTTTCTATCAAGCGAATCCCAAGAAACAATTTTTTACACGACTGGGAATGATCATTTTGCATACGTTGAAAATAAACCAAAATTTTTTGCATAGGTTTTTTCCTTGCACTCAGTTTAACATATTTCATTGCAACTATGGGATATAAAAAAAAAATCTAGCTGGGAATGATCATTTGTGAATGGCAGCATTTAGTCACTTTTTGTCATTTGTGGGTTTGTTAATTGGACTTGTAATCATACCATAGTAACCCTGAAATTTCTTGTTTCTGGTGCAGCTCTTGTTGCTCTGGCATACTTGAATCTTAACAGATGTGATCTCGCCCCTACTGCTGCTCTGTTCAACTGACCACTTCCCCAACATTCTCGTCTCCACCTCTCACTGTGCTCTCACCGTTGTCGGAAGGCAGGGAGGAGCTAGCACCCGAGGAGGACACAGGTGTTTGCGCCGCCGTGGAGAAAAAACTAGAGAGGAAAAAAAAACACCTTCCCCACCGCCTCCACTGAACCATTGGCGAATCTCGTCCAGATCCGGGTGTGGCAGAGTTGGGTCACCGTAGAGGTTGGGCGTGACAGCAAGCAGTTGGGGGTGCCCGGCAATGAGGTTGACTATGGGAAAGGAAGCTCCGATGGAGAGGGCGCGGTGGAGTTTTGGTGGAAAGGAAACTCCATGACTGACCAATATAATATATATTTATATATATTTTTCCTAATGTATGAAAAACAATCACGTGTGGGATTTTCTATTTTTGTTTGATGGTGTTTCATCTTTCCCTACTGTCAAATCTTGATTTGTAGTGTTTAGTTGTTATCTACCGGTGGGAAAAATTGGTGTTCTCCACGGAAGAATTTCCCACAATAACAATAATAATTTGACACTAGCTTCTCATTGAATTCAAAATCAAACTAATTTTGCTATAGTATTTTCTCACAAAATTTGAATTTTGAATTGTTATTAATGTTACCAATTCAAACCAACCGTTCGAATAAACAAAAAACTCTCTCTTATACAGTTAAACTGGTACAAACAGTGCGGTCAATGCTTCATACATCACAAAAAGCCACCTAAACTAGAGGCAAAGAAAATGGAATAAAAAAACCGAACCGAAAATTAGGCATACCAATGAGTTCACTTCTATCTCATAGTCCATGTTTTAAACAACAATAAAACTTGGAATCTCATATCCTCTTGATCATCCATATACTCTAACCAGTAAATCCGCTGCAGAATGTTGTGACTTTATCTCAAGATTATTCTAGGCATAATCTTCCAATCCTCAAGCATCATTAGAGCTCATTAGGAAAGATTAGAGATAGGAATGAAATAGGTGAATGATTCAATATTCAACAACCACGAAAAAATCCAAATTATAATCCTCATGAATAGAAATCCAACTTAATTGAATTATCATACCAAACTATTTCATTATCCCCTATCCAGTTAAAGACGGAATGATAATTGAAAATAAATATATAAAAACTCTCCTTTCCATTCTTGCATCTCAGCACCAAGACAAATACCCAAAAAACATAAAAAAAAAAAAAGCAGATTTTTATTTTCTTTCCTTCTTTCCATAGCAAACGCCGTAGCATCTCCTATTGTTTCTCCAATCCATGATTAGCACCAACTAGTATTAATCTAACCCCCTGTGTGCCAATAAGATAGTTTCGCAAAGCGCAGTAAAATTAACCCATTAACACCCTATAATTCAAGTTTCAACAACTACAATATCCTCAACATACTACCACCACAAACTTAGCTCCTCAAGCTCAGTAGTTGGATCATTATAAACAAACCCAACAGAATCCAATCATTCTCAAACAAGCAAAAATGCCCAAATCCAGATTCACCAAAACCCAACAAATAAACAAACACATAAAAGCCTCAATTTAAATAAGCAAAAACGATAGACCCAAAATAAATAAATAATCTTTTCAGCAAGAACAAATTATGGTTAACAAAATCTAAAAAGTATTTCCATTACTCAGAAAGAGAAATCTTCAAAGCAAAACCCAATAGAGTAACATCGGATTACAATGCTACTTAGAACAATAAAGATCATTAAACGACATCCATAAAGTTCAAATACGGTAAACCCTAATTAGAGAAGCAAAAATGAAAAAACCCCAAAATTGCTAAATTTCAAGGCGTCCCATTTACTCCTGCTCAGAGCCTGACTCGTTCTTCTTGTTGTTGTGCTTCCTCGCGTACCTCTGGTTCCTCAAGAACTTGGGATCCATCTGCGAAAAAAAAAAAAAGTAATTAGATGAAATCTAAAGAAGAAAAAAAATTCAACAACTGAAAAAAAAATGAAAAATAAGTAAAAATAAATTACCCCTTTGGTGGAAGTGTGGCGGTGCTTCCTGGGCTTCTTGATTCCGTTCTTGTGAGCCTTGTAAGACTGGTTGTGAGCGGTGTGGTTCTTCGACTTGGCCATTTCTCTGCAAAGACGAACAAAGAAAAAACGAGAAAACAAAAAAAAATCGAAATTACGAATTGATCAAACAGTATATTTTTAAAAAACCGAAGAGAAATTCGTGAAATTGAAGTTGAGGAGATGGTGGTTAGAGAGAGAAATAACCTAGAAAATGAAGAGAGAGAGAGCGAGAAGGACGATAAAACGCTCCACTAGGGTTTTGCTTGGACTGAGAAAGTTGGTCTCTTTATGTGGGTAACTCCTCTTCTTTCAACGTTTGCGATTGCTCAATTACCGTAATGCCCTTAGGATGCATATGATTTTGAGGCCCTTGTTTAAATCACGCGGATCCGTAGAATATAATCTATAAAGTTATCAACGGTAATCTACTAGATGTCAGAAGACTTGGCAGTGAGTAGCGCTCTTTGTTCGTTGGTTATTAGAGAGTAATCTGGCAGATTATCACGTATAATTTAACATAAGTTTTGACTTTATGAACAAAGGCTTTATTTGGCAATGTCATACTAACAATATAGTTCAAACCACTAAAGTATAAAGCTCTCGAATGCTACAACGTGAAGGAAAAGTAAGCTACAATATAAAGCTCTCACATGATACAATAATTTCAATCTACCTTTTAGTTCTACCACTCAAAATATCACTGGTCCGCTTCAGCCCGGTCACCCGTAGAGTAATTTACTAGATTATCACCAATAATAAACAAGATTATTTTGACTTTCTCAATTAGTATCATTGATCTTCTTTAGAATCGGTAGCACAGATGGCTGAGCATTTTTCAGCCGCCAATCGTCAGAGAATAACTAATCTACTAAATAATCACTGATGATCAACTGGATTTTTTCCCTTTCTTGTCACCCTTGTCCTGATCCCACAAGGATCCAACAAGGACCCAAATTCATGTTTCATTGGAACCTCTCTGTTCTTGTACACTGCAGTGACAAGCCCGCCATAGCGCTCAGCTACCTCATCGTAATTCATGGTCTTGTTTGAGGGCTTTGCCTTCTGAGGAGGGGCTTGATCAACATAGCCCATGTTGTTTGGTTGCGGGTATAAGTATTGCCCTTGAGTGGGATAACCATGAGCAGGAATAGGGCATGAGGACAAATATAAGAACTTACGAAGATAAAATATTATCTAGTACTACACAAAATGATCTATGACTATATTTTTTGATTTGCTTAATTTCTTGGACCAAAAACTTTTGATTCAAAATAATTTTTCAAAGGAGCTTATTATTTTCTTGAAATTATTCTCTCTAATAATTAACAGTCAACGCACAAATTTGTTTATTTGTTATTTCTTAAAAAATAATGGGAGGAAGTATAATTTTTTTTAATGTGATGATAAGTTTTAGATGAAAATAGAAAATAAATATTTCCTAAAAAATAAAAAATAAACATTTACTTTTTTTATAACTTTAATTGCTGTTTGATGTGATGGAATGGAATCAGAGTATATCTGTATTTTATTTTTAATTTCTGCATGTGCCTCGAATTAGTTTTGTAATGTAGAAACACTATAGTTATATATATATATATATATATATATATGTATGTATATATAATTCATACTATGTTCCCTATATTACCTTACGCCATGTCATCTTGCTTTTTCTTACAAACGTCATGTCGTTTCAAAGTTTTTCTCTACAACGACAACAGGAGAAAAACGTCAAAAAACTTTACTGCGATAGGTCATGTCGTTTCAAAGTGTTTCCTTTAAAACGACAACATCGAAAAACGACAACAAACTTCTAGATTATAGTAATCAGTGGGCAAGATGAAATAAAAACCATCAAATGACAGAAGGTAGCTGACCCTCCATCCCAAGGCATATGTACCTTCTCTCCTCTTGCTTTCCTCGATTTCTCTCTCTTCTCTCTCTACAACCGATCTCCAGTTGTACGTCTGACCTGTCCTTAAAATCCCACTAAACGACAACCAACCCTGAGGGGGCTTTTCTTTTCCTCAGATTCGCGATCTCTCCGATCCGATCCGGATCTGTAACGACGATGTTTCTCTTTGATTGGTTCTACAGCGTCCTCGCTTCTCTTGGGCTATGGCAGAAGGAAGCCAAGATCTTGTTTCTAGGGCTTGATAATGCCGGCAAGACCACGCTTCTCCACATGTTGAAGGACGAGGTTTTCCTTCATTTCTCCCTTTTTTGGTTTTTATATATATATATATATATATATATATTTACTTATTTATTTATTTATATGTGTATATATATTTTTTGGGGGCAGAGATTAGTGCAGCACCAGCCGACGCAGCACCCGACGTCGGAGGAACTGAGCATTGGGAAAATTAAATTCAAGGCTTTCGATTTGGGCGGTCACCAGATCGCTCGCCGAGTCTGGAAAGATTATTACGCCAAGGTAATTATGAGATTTGGATTTGGATTTTTTTTTAGGTTGACTTTGGGGAGATTTGAGTTTGTGAGCTGATATATGTGATTTGTTCATTGCTTGATTTGATTGATCCGAAAAATGGAGGATTTGATCGAGTTGTTTGGTGGAAGATTTGTACTTTTTTTGTTGGTGGGATTAACAATTTTGATATTTAGATTTATCGAAGTAGAAATTTAAATGCTTTTTTCTGGGTAGATTCAGCTACAGGCTGAAAATTCACTGATGTAGAAGCATTCCAAGGTTAAAATATCAAGTTATCATGCCATAAACTGATAAACATGCGATTATGTTCCTTAAAATTTAGGAATTTCTCATTGATTATATAGTTTAAGTACTAAAACTTCCAAAAGAAAAAATAAATTCAAGGCATAATCAATAAAAAAAGTAGGGAGCAAACATAGTTCAGGGATTATTAACACTAAAAAACATATAAATGGTTTTTTTCTAGTAGATTTAGCTATGGTTTGAAAATCATTAGATGTCAAAGCATTCTGAGGTTAAAATATTAAGTTATCATGCCATAATTATGTGATTACACTCGTTATGTTCAAGAAATTTATCATAATCTAATAGTTATGGACTGAAACTGCCAAAAAAAAAAAAAAAAAAGAAGTAACCAATGAAACAATAATTAGGGGGAAAACATAGTTCAAGGATTAAGAGGGCTGGAAATTCACGTGCTATTTCTTTAGTAGATTCAGCCTTGGGCATGCTTAGAGCATTTTGAGATCTTGAAATTTTTTTGCCTTCATAATCCCAGATAAAAAGTTCCTTGTTTTATCTGCTTCATGGGAGGCAAACACTAACAATGGAAGTTTTTGCTGATAAGCACCTTTTTTCCTGCTTTTTCTGGAGGTGTTTAATAGTAGCTTTCCACACATGATATATGATGGCTTCATTGTCCTGATGATTGGGCGTTATGATAAGTGCTTTCTAGACAAGTTTGAACCTTTCCTAAACTCCCTAAGCAGGGCATTGCATATCTAAATGCGACTTTTTTGGATGTACTTCTAATTGTAATGTCTCAACAAGGAGCATTGTTTTAACGGTTGGGTTCCACATTGCTACATGACAATTCAGACTTGTCCGCAATTGCATCATTATTGGTGATAGATAATATCTTTTCTTATATTTGTAACTTCTTATTTACAATCAATTGACATATGAATATCCCTAGTTCTATTTCATCCAATGTTTTGAGGTCCTGGAATAATTTTTTCCTTTTCTTTTCCTAAACTTATTATGGAATTATATTACCGTATGCATGTAAAGACATTCCAAATTGCTAAACTCCACATGTTATCCATTCTTTTCTCTTTCCTTGAACAGGTCGATGCAGTAGTTTACCTAGTCGATGCCTACGACAAGGAGCGGTTTGCGGAGTCAAAGAAGGAGCTGGATGGCCTCCTCTCAGATGAATCCCTTGCCAACGTCCCATTTCTGGTGTTAGGCAACAAGATTGACATCCCATATGCGGCTTCAGAAGATGAGCTGCGTTATAATCTGGGGCTGACCAACTTCACAACTGGCAAGGGAAAGGTCAACCTCACAGAGTCCAATGTTCGGCCTCTTGAGGTCTTCATGTGCAGCATTGTCCGGAAGATGGGGTATGGAGATGGGTTCAAGTGGCTGTCCCAATACATCAAGTAGGGGAAAGAGAGGAGAAGAAGAAGAAGCAGATTAGGAGAGGGTATCATATATAACATTTTGGTTTTCTGTATTGCGTGGTAAAAATTTTCTGCTGCTTGTTTTGCAGTGCATCTGACTCAAAGATATCCAAAGCAAGAGATTTTTTATTTGATTTCGATTGGGTTGGTGGATTAACAATTGGGGCAAACATTTGATTAGATTATTCATTGTTGTTATGTGCAACTTAAAAAGCTTGTACTTCCATATTTCTTTCTCTTATAGACCTTTGACTTCTGTTGTGCGGTATTGCTGCTTTAGGATCCTGAACAAAATTTCTGATATTCAGTCGACGGATTTGAATCTCTTTGGTAAGTACCGAATCAGAACGTTTTCCCACTGAAACTTGGGCTAGCTCATTTGGACACAGCAGTTTGTCCAATTCATTCTAGTTCAAAAGAGTTTTGCTAGTGTTTTTACCTCCCACAAAATTTGAGTTGCTATAGTATTGAAAGTTCGAATTGGTTCAAAGTGGCAATCCGAACGGCCATTGATCACACCGAACAAGTGGTTTGCTTATGACATTCTTTTGCAGATTTCTCAACTTGGATTTGATCAAATTCGGACTCAATAAAGGTTTTATGGTCTAGATTTTTAAGTATTAGTGTTCTCACCTATGAAGTTGGTTAGTGTGAATACGTGATCACCATCATGTACTTCATTTTATGACTTATGCCGTCTCTAAGTTAATAGATTTAACACGGTTTGACCTTGTCCCTGTACCAACAAGAAGAAGAAGAAGAAGAATTCTAACAATGTTGGGACAATGCGAAAATGATGGAAATTGAGAGTTGTATGCAGTTAGTGATAATCACTGAGACATGACATATAGGAGCTAAAGTCTACAGGTGTGATCATCCCTTTTCATGTGGAATTAATCCTAGAATGATAATTTTAATTAAGTATTTCTTAAATCTAACAAAATGTCTTAAATCGATGGTTAAGGATAAAATTCATGTAGAAATGCCCTTACACAAATTAACTGATCCCGTTTAAAAGGAAGTGATTAAAATCTCAAATGATTAATGGAGCATGTCATATTATGTTTCTGACCGCGTTTCTTTTTAAATTTTAACATAATTTGTCTAATTAAGAGACCCTATAATATTTTATTAAATCCCAGGATGATTTGCTTCAATCAAATAAGTAAACTTGTCAATTCATTCAAAATTTAGGCGGCAAAAATACAATCTAAAATTAATATCGTATTTGAGAAAAGAATTTAAACCAATAATTTAAATTATTTTTGTTGCAAAACACTCTATCATGTGATAGTTTTATAATGTAGCTTCATTTTGTTTTACACGACAGTCTGAATTGGTGAGTCTGTTTATCAAACAAATGGTAAAGATGTTTAAAAAGTGATTTGAACTCTAAAATATGTCAAATTATAAATGATGTAAAAATATCACATATTACAATAAAAAATAAAAATCTATTATAATATAAGGCTCTCAGATGTTTCAGATGTTACAATATATATGGTTGAAACCCTAGCTTGATGTAAACTCACACATCCATATAAAATAGGTTACAGTAAATTTATTTTAACTTTTTGTCCTAAGTCCATGGTCAACGCGCATTTTAGAGTTGGGCTGATCCTACGTAAGCATTTTTTAGTTTCTTCGTCGAAAGACAGCACCTTTACCACAAGTTTCCAAATCGGACGGCTAAGCACACACTGACGCCCACCCGTCTGAATTTCCAAGCAAAATAAAACAAACAAATACCAAAATAAAAAATTAAAAAATAAATGACGATTACCAAAAAAAAAAGCAAATAAACAATGACGGGAAGGGTCCAATCACAACCCTCCACCTCAGCTCAAGAAGCCCACCAACCGGCTATTCTCAGTCACCCATTCAAATTACCCATCCACGTCAACACGAAAAAACGACACCAACTTCACCTCCTCGCACCGGCCAAGCCCGTCGCCAGCAATCTACCCTTTTTCATTCCTATGTCGGCATACATATATATAAATACTCTCCCGGTAAATCCCAAACCCAAAAAAAAAAAAAAAAAAATCCTGAAAAAAGAAACGATTTTCCGGCTATTTCCCTCGTTTTCTCGGGAAAATTAATCCCGGCGAAATTTTTTTTGCTTTCTCGAGAAAATTAATTAGAAAAGGAGGATGTTTTTGGTGGATTGGTTCTACGGAATTTTGGCTTCGCTGGGTCTGTGGCAAAAGGAAGCGAAGATCTTGTTTCTAGGGCTTGATAATGCCGGAAAAACAACCTTGCTTCACATGTTGAAGGACGAGGTTAGTAATTGAGATTTAGTATTATTATTAACTCGTCGAAGTGAAATTTCCAAAATTTTTTGGGAGATTTAAGGGTTTTTTTTGGGTGAAGAGGTTAGTTCAGCACCAGCCAACACAGTACCCAACGTCGGAGGAATTGAGCATAGGAAAAATCAAGTTCAAAGCCTTCGATTTGGGTGGTCACCGGATCGCTCGCAGGGTTTGGAAGGACTATTACGCCAAGGTACTTTCATTAATTTATTAATTATTTAAGACAAATCTAATTTTGAGTTCTTAGATTTAGTAAGCTATATGGGTTCTTTCACAAATCTTAATTTTTGAGTTATAAAAATTTGTCTCACACTAATTTTCGTGAAGAAATTATGTTGGCTTTTTTTGGCTTTTTTCAGACTGAAGGGATTTGTTTTTCAAAAGCAAGTTTTGGCTTCCTGATTTTGTTTTTGAAAGTATTTGAATGAACTTTGTACATAATGTTGTTTTTCAAGGAAGTTCTTGCATGAATATGTTCAAATTAATGCAAAAACTGCTATGGTGTCTTCTCACAAAATGTGGGTTTTCAAGGAAGTTCTTGTGTGAATTCCTTTAAACTTATACAAGAACTTCAATAATGTCTTTGGTAAGCTTTTTCAAAAATACATTTCAAACACTAATCGAAAAATCATGGCCTTTACTTCTTCTTTTTCTTCTTTTGCATAAAATCACAAGCATAAGCAATAGTTATGCAAAATGAACCTTTAGCAGTGGAAGCATTTGCCTGTTGTCTGAATGCAAATAGCATCATATTACATTATTGTCGTTAAAAACAATGAAGGTGGTATTGTGGGGACGGTTGGTTGATAAGCTTTTATGATTTGGTGTCCTTATCGCCTAATTAGTCCGTAGGGTACTATAAATCCGTAGAACTTAATTATGCTTGACTATAGACACGGCCCTTGAAATAAATGCTCTCCCAAATCTAAAACTTTATTCTTTATTGTGTTGAATAAAGGAGAAGGTATTGATTGTTTAAAACTTTGCCTTTCTAATTTGTGCATACACATATATGTAAGGCAATTATTGTAGAAAGGGAAAATTGCGGTTCAGGTCCCCAACTTTTTAACAGTTGGTCAATAGAACTGATCTGTTCCCCTGCAGCTGTAGTTTAGAAAGCAGAAAGTCAGTAGTAAAAATTGCAAAAGTGCGGAGTCCTATGTACAATTCTAGAACTGAGTGGGATAGTGGCTGAAGAAATGGGGATCTTCCTTATTAGCAGGAGTGCCTAGGCTCATGTTTCTTAGAGAATTGAAACCCAATTTTTCTGAGCTCAGGGCCTATGCAAGCATGGAAGGTTGGGTTATTATCTGTCTGGTCTCTAATAATTTCTTTTTAGATCTTCAGTTGTTAAAATGTATCACATTGGTCCTAAAGTAACGAAAACCGTGCACATAAGGCTCTTTCATCCAAATCTGTTAACTGTTTTTGTTATTTTGGACCCCATTTTGACTATTGGGGACCTTGATGCGACTCTTTCAAAAGATTTGGACAGAAGCCACAATTTACCCCTTGTAGAAACGACAAAAAACTGTGTGTGTCCAGAAGAGTAGCTAAACGTTTGTATCATACTACCATAAAAAGTTTGAACCTTTGGATTACATTGGCATAAAAAATTTGGTTGGTGCGTGTACGATATTAAGCTGATTTGTCCAAACTAAAGCTAGCTTTTATTTTTTGACACAATACGTGGTTTTTTGTTTTGAAGCTTGGAGATAATTATTTCAAGATCCCTTTCTTGACACAATATATGATTTGCTTCTCTGTATTTGTTTTGACCATTAAGGTTGATGCTGTGGTGTACCTAGTTGATGCCTATGACAAGGAGAGGTTCGCTGAGTCCAAAAAGGAGCTTGATGCCCTCCTGTCGGACGAGTCGCTGGCCAATGTCCCCTTCCTGATATTGGGTAACAAGATCGACTTGCCTTTTGCAGCCTCGGAGGACGAGTTGCGTTACCACATGGGCCTCACCAACTTCACCACTGGCAAGGGGAAAGTCAATTTGGCTGACACCAATGTCCGACCCCTTGAGGTCTTCATGTGCAGCATTGTCCGCAAGATGGGTTACGGTGATGGCTTTAGGTGGCTGTCTCAATACATCAAGTAGGAAAAATGAAGGCATGAATGAGCCAGTTGTGCCCTGCAGAGCTCAGGCCAATCCAGATGGTAATTCTCCTCAAACCCATGTTTGAGCATAGTATGTCATGTAAGGTGAATATGTTATTAGCCTTCAAGGTTTTAATTTTGTTTGTAGCTTGGAAAGCTGGAGCGTTTTCTAGTGTTGAGTTTGGGTTTCCATTATGGTTTTGGTTACAACAGATAAATTTGTGCTTGTTTTCTTATTCTGTAATCTTTTCTTAACTAGATAGCAGTAATAGCAAGTGTTTGAATAACAGCCAATTTACGATTGTTCCCGTTTCTCTGCCAAGTATTCATTCTTCGAGAAATTATACATATTCAGTGTAAAAGACAACTATGTATATATATGTATTAACTTGGGAATAATCTTATTATTTTTTTCCAATTATTTTGGAGTATTTTATTTGAGGGATATTGGTATGACTACACTTCTCATATTAATTTAGATTGGTGAGATTGCATGTACATATGAAAGAAAATTGGGGAAAGAACCGGTGCCTCGCAGCTATAATGATTGTTGTTAAATGCTAACATTTCCTTTTCCACACTATAATGCTAGACCTTAGACAATTTGGTATGAGTCGTGCGTCCCGGAAGGTTGTAAAGGCTTAGTTTGGCAATTTTAATTGGAACTAATAAGTTTCAACTGTTATAATGTTATAATGTAAAGCTCTTACATATTATAACATTCAAGTTTCAACGTCAAGTTTCAATTTAGATTCTAAACACACAAACAATTCCCAATTCTCAATGAGTGATGGCCTGTATGCAACACAATCTAATGATATTGACACGGACTAACGATAAATGTTCAAGATTTAGTTATAAGGAATTATTTTAGGGTAGAAATTGTCCTTTTTTGATGACTTTGATGTTTTAAAAATTTATTAATGTACGACTGAAATCAGTTTTATGTCACTCATGATCGATGTAACTACCTATAGCTGGTTTGGGATATAATTCAAACTAATAATTTGAACTTAAATACTGTAACAATTTAAATTATATAAGAAAAAACACTGCAACAATTCAAATTATAAAGAAAAAACACTGAAGAAGGACTGGTTTTAACTAGGTTTCTGAATGAGCTTTAAAGATGCTGCAAAACCTCATCAAATTTGAAGCATCATAAACCGGCTCCCTCTCCTCTCCATTTATCACCTAGCTTTATCAACTTGTAGCAAATTTACAGTGCAAATAGTTTCTTTACAAGGTAAATATTTACATTGTAAATTACTATTCACTATAAATATTTTCAAAATCTATTATTTACTTACAATTAGTTTAAAAAAATGTAATTTACTGTAACAAAATTTGATGGATAAAGCCCATTCAGTAATGCAGTTTTATGTTACTTATGTTTCTGATTGTCATTGTTTGTTAGAAAGAAGTTCCCAGCTGTGTTAGATATCTTTTTGCAAGTGCCGATTTGGCCGGAGGTAGTAATAGAACTCGTTTTCATTTCAAAAGAGAACAAAAGGGAACGAATTATTAAAATATATCTTTATCAATAAGGACTAAAATTGTCAAAAAAAAAAAACTAGGGACTAACTATCCAATAGAAAAAAATTAAGGACTAAATTGTAACAGTGCTAATAGCAAGGACTAACAAAAGGAAAAAAAATGATGGCATTTAAAAAAAAAAAAACACTTGCGTACATATGACATCAAATAATGAAGGTTGCACGACATGTCGTTTACTTTCTCAAAGTAAGTAATTAACCGACGGAATACATTCTTTCTTAAAATAATAATAGTACTTTTTTTTTCCTCCTACTTGTAAAGCATACTTATTTTTAAGGATTTATTGCAGCCACTACCCGGTTCCTACACTTTTTGACCTTTCACACTTAGGTGTACATTGCAAATATTTAAAAAACTAAAGGCCGTTTGGAAGCCATAATTCAAACCATGATTTACGGTTCCAAGTTTTTCCTCACATACTACAGCATTTTGAATTCAAACTCATTTTCCAAATCGCCAAGTTCTCAAGCTTACATTTTGTTTGTAGTTGTTGGTCCCACTTAAGCTTGCTTGGGAAAGAGCCAAGGAAACAACAGATTTTGCATGTAATAACTGAAATGCAAGTTTAGGAAGCCGTTCAATGTATATGATGCAAAAGTATTAGCCTAGGTTGGGCTTCACATGAAGCATACGAGTTATGTACTACTCAAAAACCAAAGGATCCATGACAAGCTTGAAATTCGACACGACCCTCGAAACGTCAAAACAGTTCCAAAAGGGACGAAAAGGAAAATCTGAACTACATTATTCTAAGCATTTACAAACATATACAGGCTACACTAGCAGAGCTGAGTAAAACTGAGTGAAGCCTGTGTTGTCTTCAACTGTCGATGTCGATATCAGGATCAAAGACATCGCATTCCAGCTGTTAGAAAACAATTTATAGAGAAAATTAGAAAATCTGTCCCTTTAACTCACCTCTTTAGTTTAGCAAACTCTATTCAAGAGTTATACAACTCTTAAATTAATATGTAAAGAAAGAAAATGAAGGCAGAAAGAGCATAAATCTCAATGCTCCCTCAATGGGTAGCATTCATCAAGATTTCCCAATTTTAAGAGTCAATAATAACATGAGGATTCGAAGGTAACCCATTTTGGTCTGCCTGCAGAGCTTTTAGAAGTCAACTTTTGGCGTCCGAGGCCACAAACTAACTTTCAAGGTGCTTGAATGAAATACTATATGAGCTTCAACAAAAAGACCGGAAACTATTTGGGAATTTTAAATAAGTACTTTAATTTTTGTTTCACTCCCTTGTTAATGGATGACAAAAAGAAAATCTCGTATGTCTTGTAAAGCTCTTTCAAAATTTTATCAAAGCAATGACTTAAAAAGCTTTGACTTTTACCTCTTGTCTTCTAAAAGCATAAGCATAAGGCCCGTCAAACAAGCCAATATCAAACTAAGATACTAACCTTGGCCTGATTATGGGCCAACTTCATCGCTTGATATTCTTCTTGTGCTTTTTTCGAGCGGAACAGGGCCTGAACTCGAACCACAGATCTCTCAACACGATCTTCGGCTTGCATCCGGCTAGTTCTATAGAAGTCCTCTTCTGTATCACTCTCCCGGCCTTGGTCAGCAACAGCTTCTGTCGGGTTTACCTGAAGCCCACGGAACCCCTTTCTCTTTAATCGCCACCTCAGAATGGCCTTCTCAACGACTCCAACAGACCAGAGAATTTTCCGGTAATGCCTACGCACTTGGTAGCCCCGGAAAGCAGCCTGCATCAAGAGAATATGAAATTACTTGGTTTCCAAGTTTAGTAAGCCAAGGAGAAAAAAGAGGGAATGTTACCTGAATTTTTACAACTTGTTGCCGCATATGAAGAAAATCTCTGCGGATCTTCCAAGTTCGGAATCTGTGTTGTATACGAGCAGCTGCTGCCATCTTCTTTCGGGTGTCAAAATTGCGGAAGACATGTTGAATCTTCATTGCTGCAATTATACAGCGTGCTTCTTCCTCCGGACTAGAAAACTCGACTGCTTTTGTCCGTAATTTTAGCGAATGCTCCCTGAATGCATTTTGTATACGTGCTGCTGCATCGGCAGCTGTCCGATAAGCCGCCAAACTATCCTTCATATACACCTGCTCTTCACTGAGATTCTCAGTGTTTGTTGCATCATTTGTCGCAGTCTCAAGGGTCCCACTGACGTTCCCAGCTATGCTCATATCCTTGAATTGCTCCACCAAACCCTTTTCCGAAAGATAGGCTGCCAAGCCCTCATAACCCCTCAGAGATGCAATATCACCAGCCGTATATCCGGCAGGGTTAGCTGGAGTGGGGTCTGTTACCAAGTTTGGTTTTGCTCCTGCAGCTAAAAGAGCTCCAGCCATTTTTTTTCTGCAAACAGAGGATTTAGGAGATTAATTAAAGTGCACATACTTTATAAATGTACTACCGATATAATTGTAGAACCCATGCAGATTGCAAAGGGGCAACACCAAACTCCACTCTTTCATTATATCAGTTTCATGTATGGAAGACAAGCAAAAGCATAAAATTACTATTAGCAATACCATAGGATCAATGCAAAGCTTAAAAAAACTAGTACAAAGTATACAGCTAACTTATGCAACAACGAGGGATTCTCCATATAAACTTTTAATTAAATGACGAAATAAACCCCTCTCCTCCTCAAATGACAAGTCATAAATAAGACGGATAAAGAGTGAATAAAACAAATATCATACTTTCCACAACATGCAGCCCAATGCAGAGCCGTCCATCCACGCTTATCACGAAAATCTAGTGACAACCCCGACAACGAAAACAAATGGATGGCCCATGTATATCCCAGAATAGCACACAAATGGATAACTCCTTGGCCGTGAATATCAAAATCGTTGCTTTTTGAGCCTTCTGTAATTCTTTCCAATAACCAATCCTTCAATCTGTCCCTTAAAACGAGTTTAAAAAGATTATCCTTCGCTTGTGGAAATGGAAATTTATTGTCTTCAATTGACTTGGTAAAAGCTTCCCAGGTATTAGATACATGGGAGATTTTGTTAGCAAACCTCTTGGCATCCCTCAGGGCATTAGGTGATACTTTACTGGATAAAATGTTGAGGCTTTTAGATGTCGAAAAGAGTAAACGCGCAAGCCGCATCTGTGTCTGAAACTCATCCCAGTTGTACTTCTCTTCTATAGGAGGGCGATATTCAAAATTTAGAACTTGGCTAATGGGTTTTTGGCCATCAAGACTTATAAAGAGGTTTGCATATCCAGCTGAATGCGGTGATACCAAACAGCGATACACTCCAACCTGAACAATTTCAGCAGAAGCGGATGCATCACCACAGACGCAAAGTAGATTGGACTTTGCATGATGTTGATATTGTTCGTGAAAGAAGCCGGTGACCAGAATCTACAAGAAAAAATGAATGGTGGCAAAAAGTTTACAAGAAATATTCACACTAGATCTTTTAATAAAATAAAAGACAAAACTCTGAGTAAATTAAAGACAAGCATCTATCATGCAAAGCAAATGGCCACAAAAAAGTAACTACTCCAAACATTTTCCAACTTTGAATATAGATGCATAAATATCTATATAAAAAGAAAGAAACCTTTGTCTTTTCATTTGAATAACCCCATTCAGGTGAGATGTCAGTTATGTTAAATATTTGCTCTGGACCAGGAGATTGAATATGACTCATTGCTGAGGAAACAAATGAATCTTGAGCAGAAGATATTGAGGCCCCAAGCAATCGATCCTCTACAGATCCTGGATCTTCAGTCATAAGACGGTCAATCCACCTTCCCAAACTGTCCTCGCTATGCAATCTGTTATTCGCCAAAACGTCCAAGGAATCACCAGTTCCCACTCCAACAGAATCTGAGTTCAATTGATGCTCCATTGTAGGAACGTAAACATTGTTAAGCAGATTACCATCAGTGTTGCCAGCAGTTGGATCGGTTAAATTATGAAAATAAGATAGTTCAGCAACTGAATCTACAGTTCCCTGAAAAGACAAAAATTAGACTGGTTAATTCGCATAACAGGATTCAGAAATATAAAAAAAGCAAAAATATGTATGTGATTGTGCCTTATATCAAAAATTAGCATTTTGCAAAGGCACAGCAAACCTGCTTTGTTTAAATTCTACAGAGGTAAATATGAAGTCACTGGAGCAACATCCTAAGGAGATGGTATATAAAAGCTAAGCACCATGGGCACTCCAAGGCCCTGAGCACGTATACACTATGTGATTGAAACAACTTCCCTTATTTAAATAAACCACCAACAAATTGTTGGGAAATAAATGACCAACAAATAAACGCAAATGCATAGCAAAAGATAAATTGAAACTTTTATGTTACCCTACATATAAAAAGGCATTCCTACATTCATACATGTGTCTGTATGGAAACACTGAAGGAATTGAGTTTGAAAGGAGAAAAACTAAAATTCTTCAAAGAAGAGATCAAGATCAAACAAGCATGACTGAATTTTAGAATTTTTAAAAGATGTTACTTACGCCACTAAAGATGCCATTTCCTGCGCCTTGATTCTGCTGGTTGAAGAGTGAAGCTCTGTCTGGTAAATAAGAAAACACCACAAAACCCCCAGCCCAAAAGAAAAAAAAAAATAAAAATTTTAAAAAAATTAAAAATAGAAGAGACTCTATTAATACTTTCCTCATGACTACCCCTGCTACTAGTTGTTATGTGGTCAATTACCTCCTTTAGGTTTAGCTGGGTTAACAAGATCATTTGTGACCAGAAGTTCATCCCATTCAAGCGTATTGATATCATGGAGCCTCTGTTCGTGATTTCTTACAGTTAAATTGTCCCTAGACTCTGTCGATATTGAAAAGAAATCTTAATATCTGAAAAGTTAGTTCGTACTGAACTTTAATAAGAAAAACTATATAATTGGAGAATGGAAAGTTCTATCATTGCACCTATAAATTCTTTTCCACCAGCATGAAATGCATTGTTAGTCCCAGAATCAAGTTCTTCTAATACAAGCCACGGAGCAGATGGATCAGATGTAGAACTTAAATTTGAATTCGAATTTGAATTTCCAGGTGTGAGCGGAGATCCCTGCGACTGCATCATGACCACAGCCCAAAACAAGGTTAGGGATATTCTAAGTGCTGGCCGCTGAGCGGAATGGCAATATAGATACGAATGTTTCTATCTTTGTGTAGGAATAGATTTGTTTCTGTCAGTTATGATTGCAACCTCTTTATGAGTTAAACTAGAATTATTTCCTTTATTATATTGGACTTCTGAACGTTTTTAAAAGGTTGCAAGTGAAAATTGGACAAAATATAAGAAAAACAAATAGATATTCAGATATTCTAGGACCATCAAAAACACTTAACTCCTGCTTCAAAAAGTAATTGAATTACCATTCATAGCTGCGGCATTGATACAAGTACCAAGTACCTGATTTTTTCCTAATGAGCTTTAAAAAAAAAAAAATCACTAACCTCTTGTGTTTCACGGTAATGGACAAGGACAATGTGTTCTAGGCTCCTGAAACAAAAGTAAAGATAAAACTATAGATCAGACTTCCTGGGACATGGGAGAGACTTTGCTGAGAGAGAGAGAGGCGGGGGGAAGCTTGGTAACATGCGAGACAGTAGACAAACAGATAAAGCACAAAACTTTACATACTTATCAAGCAGCCAGTAACACCTCCGAACAAAGGTTGGGTTATCTTGGCCATGTGCATAGTATACATGTATCCTTTCTTCATTACCGACCTGTAAAGTTGAAAAAATGACAAGAAAGAAAATAGTCCATTATTCTAGTCCATTATAGAAAGATAGCATAAGCCGAAAAACGATAGGAATCAAAAGCCATATCAAATTATACAAGAAAGAAGAAAATATATAACTCTTTAACTGTCGTCTGATGCATATAAGCTAGAAAAAAAAAGAGTAAAAAAGGCCATATTGTTCTATGAGTCACATAGATTTGAAGAGTATTAGTAACTATTTAAGTTAGGTTAAAGAATTAAACTCACTTTCAAGTGTTCGTGTGCTTCTTTAACAGTCTTCCCATCCTTTTTCTTCTTCCAGTTATGACCATCCTTTCGAAAGTTTCTAAACATCTTACGGTCAAACAATACAATGGTGCCACCTGTTATCAGAAAAATAATTAATTCTACAAGGTACGTAACGAAATTCTACAAAAGCAAAAGCTCATGATATCCATGCAGCTCTCATCAAACTAAGCGAGAAATATTTTTGTCTGATGTTAGCTTATTGCACTGCAAATCACATGAACTACACTTGTAGAATCATATATTTGCCAAGAAACACAGATATGCACACTCCTCAAGTCAATTGCATATGCTCAAAGACACACAAGTCGTATTTGAACCAATCACAAAAGATATTTTCACAGCCTCATTTGAGAGCATTAATCAGAGTAAAACTGAAAAGCATAAAACTACACTAAAGTGCAAGTTTTGAAAAGAAAAAAAAAAGTTTCAAGAAAAATAGTCATTCAAAAACTAAGAGTAATGGGCAGTTACTTTTGGGCAACTTCACTGGCTTGACATTGATGGTGAAATATTTGTTATTACAGAGTATTGCATGAATTTCATTCGGTCGAAGCCATCTTCCCGAGGCTTCCTCCATGATGGCTGCAACATCTAAATCTGCACATACAATACAATATAAGCAAGCAACAAAACCCATATTCCAAAAACATTCTATGCTCCCTACTAAATGTGCAAATTATTTATCTCAATATTATATTAACCAAAAATAAGAATCGACAGAATCACCAATCTTTGCACAGACAAATGAAAATACATAATGATGTCATTTGTTAAGCACAATAAGGTTTGAATTATTAGCCCTCTTGGCCTCTTCAAAAAACTTTACTAATCCTTTGTTTCATTGCACATGATCCTTTTGGTTCACTCCAGACCCACTTACAAACATGCCCGTCTCAAAATTTTTGATGGTCACACAAACTACAGACATAAAATCTTTGGCTTGGCCTAATTGTCTAATAATACCCGAGAGAAGCAATCTTTCTGAAAAAATACAAAAATCCCAATACAAAAGCTACCATTTTTAGTAGCGTGAAGTGTTTCAGTCCAAAATATAAAATAAACTAAAACAAAAAAAAACAGAGAAAATAACTCTCCACAATTAAACACAAAGCGAAAAGGAAACTCATTTTCTTCGAAAATTCAAAATCGTCGTCTTATAAACACCAAAAAATTAGGCATTTAAAAAAAAAACAAAAAAGAAAAAGCAAATCTTAATTCTCGTACCTTGCAAAGTGTGGAATCCATGAATCTCCGAGCCCACAAGCTGTCCTTCCATGGTCGAAAATCACCGAAAATAATCCTCCCAACACTTCTAGCTCAAAACCTTAAACCCATCGCAGCCTTTTGTACCAGAAATGGAAAATCGGAAAAAAAAATAGTAAATTATAACGAAAATTGAAACTAATTAGAGCTAAAGCAACGAAAAAATCAACCAAAAAATTATTAAAAAAAAAACTTACCAGAAAGAAGAAGGCAGAGGAAAATCGAAGGCTTTCCAGTGAAACTGGGAGAAAGCAGAAGAGCTCCAAAAGGGTTAGACTTTTCGTACCTCTTCTTTCCCAAAGTAAAAAAAATAATAATAATAATAATAATAATAGATAATTTAATAATTTAATAATATATAATACTATTTTTGGAAGAAATATTTACCTGTTTCTTTTTTTGTTTGTATATTGTACTGACCAAAAATAAATATAAGATTAACCCACTTTTTTTTTGTAATAAAGATTAACCAATTTATTATTGTTTTATGTACCATTGTGGGTCAAAAGGTCAATGGGAGAGAGATTACTTTTTTCAGCGGTGAGGTGTACGATAACATGACCTACACGGCTATATATGGCCCACAGATAAAGATGATCTTGGGTTTTTTTTTTTTTTGTTATTTAAAGAATGGTGTTTGCTTTCTTTCTTATTCCCTTGTTATGAAATAAGGACCCATTTTTAGTAGCACATGAAAAAAAATATTTTATTACTATTATTCAGTCCTTATCACCAATTTTTTATCCTTTTAAGGTGATGTTAAGTTTGCAGTCTTAGTTCTAATGATTTTGGAGGGACGTTTATGCTAAATATTTTTTTGGAGTCATCTGTGTGAAAAATTCATTTGTCAAAAAAAATTAGGGATTCATTTTGTTTGTGATCATAGACAAGACCTTTATTGGGGAAATAACGGATTTGATCTTTTATAAAGATAATCACTCATAAAAAAACATATATCTTGAAAACTTATTTTATTAATTTGGTTTGTTTCAACTCTTGCATTCAACCAATAGATCATTAGAGAATAATGCATAATTATTTGGGAAAAGTGTCAAATCTCATGATGATGTTTGTCGGAGGCTCTCAATTATGTATCATAAAATAATGTAAAGTAATTAAATATATATACTAATCTTTTATAGTTTACTCTTCTAAACAAAAAGTAACGAGTACTATACATCAAGGGTAGTTGAGGTCGAGAGAATGTTTTGAGATGTAGTTGACACTTAAAGTTAAAATAAAAAGTAAAATATTATACGATGTGAAAGAAATATATTGTAGTAAATTTTTGTTTTATATCATAAGACGTTTTTATTTAAATCTAAATTTTTTGATAATAATTAAAAACACAGGAATAAAATTCCTGACAAAGTAGACAAAACCTTAGGCCTAGGAATAGACATGACAATATCATGTTAATTTGTTGTTCCTATTAATTTGGACATGTTGTGTCAACAGTATCCGGTATGAAATTTTTCCAGGCCGACCTTGAGATTATTGGTTCAAAGATTCCGTCGCAAAAAGACAAAAATAACAAAATTAAATAAAAATGTAATGAACGTCAAAAGTATGTGGCTCTATAGTGTCAGATGAAAAGATCGAATTGAAGTGTCCTTTTTCAGAAGCTTTTGGTGCAGTAGGGAACGTGTTCTTCTCAGTTTTTGTGGTTCCTTTCACATGGTGTTTCACATGGTGTCCGATAATGTTTTTTTTTTTAGTTACAAATAATATAAAATTTTTACATATTATAATAATAATATATTAAAAAAAATTATTATAGCATAAAATTTTTACATATAATAATAAAAACAGTTCTAACTAACGATTTAATTTTTATACCTTAATTTCACGAAAAAAGAACAAAATGATAATGTAGTTTTTTTTTTTTTTTTAGCAAAATAATAATGTAGTTTTGTTTTTTTATATTAAATATGATCCAAGGTTAAATTACTCGCATTAGATAATTCTATCAATTTCATGAGATTTGACATATAAAACAAGTGTTTTTTTATTTGTTGTAAAATGTATATCATCAAATTAAATAATGTAATGACAACAACTAATAATTAGTGGTGATTGTTAGCGAATCCATGCCCTTTCCATCTTTTCGACTTCTTTTTTTTTTTCCGTTTATTATTGTAAAATAAGATACTCTTAGTTGATCATCAATAATAAAAGTAAACCTGCTTAACTGATCATGTTACTACAATTGTTGCTTATTATTAGTTTTTTTGGCATTGTTATATAATTTAGATAGTTTACCAAGATCCATCTGAAATGTGAAAACAACATCTTTCTTTTTAAATTTACAAGTTTATATAGAAATTTAAATCTTTGTAGAATAAAACATTGTAGAAAAAAAATTGAATCATTTTACAGATTGTGGACCAAATGGCCCCATCATTCGAAAGATGAATGGTGTTTGATTTCCCACTTATCTTCCAATATATGCTCTTCAAAAGTAAAAACAGCACACCACATTTGTCATTCTATGAATAATCTATATGTCTTTCACGTCAAATTCTATTTTTCGCTTTGTTTGATAACATCATTAGAATTTATTAGTTTTAACTGTTTTAGTATAAAATCTCACATGTTACAGTGTAAAACTCTCATATTTTATAATATTTTGATCCTAACTTTATAATTTTAAATATGTTCCTAAACACACTCTTTATAATTTTATAAACAGTTAAAATATGGGTTCAAACCTAAATTTTTTAGCTTGAACCAAGAGTGGTACAATGATTTTTTCCGACAAAATTTAAATCATTGTACTATTTTATGGAACTATCAATTCTAACTCGGTTTTCAATCGTCCTGTTACCTTGAAATGTGATGTATGACTATATGTAACTCTGATTATAGAAAAGATATGCAACACCGTGCCATGACATGGATTGTGATAATTCGATGGTTTATGAAGCTCTTTCCTAGTCAAGTACAAGGTCGACTTTGATTGAAAATGAAACACACAAAAAAAAAAAAAAAAAAAAAACTTAAATTAAAACACAAAAAACAAGAACTAAATTAAATTAAATTTGAGCACACTCAATAATTGTTCGGGACTTTGGGTTCTTTCTGGTTATATTTCCAGGCTTAGACTTTCTAGATGTTGCAATCGCTAATGGCATTTATTCATAGGGTCCACCTTAGACTTTTTGGCTTAGATTTGTTGAATTTTATATCCCATCTTTAATCTGTTGATCGAAGTTCAATCCAAATATATCATCCTCTATATCAACCGGCATTTCAAGTCATTTTAAACATTCTTTGTCTACTTTTTCTGGTTGGAATAGACTCGATGCAGAATTTGATTACTTTTATTTTTTTTTTGTACTAACAGGTATTCTTTGCACTAAACGTGTTCAAAATCTCTTAAAACAAAAATCAAACTTAATCAACCTATAAATGTGATTGCCTGCCAAGTCGACCTTGAAATAGCCAACTACCGAGTTGGATAGCGTTTGGTAATATCGTTTAAACTGTATAGTTTTAATTGTTAATATAAAGCTTATGCATGCTAAAGTAAATTGGTTCCAACTTTTCATACTAATTACGTTGTCAAACACACTCTAAGACTGTGTTTGGTAGACCATATTATAATTTATTGAATTGTATAAGGTGTATTGAATTATATTATACTGTGTTATATTATGATAATACAATACGAGTTTGGTGCATAACATATTGTTTAAGGGATCAAAATATAAATTTTTAACATTTAAGGGGTCAAAAATATAGTTTTTAAAAAATTTAGTGTCAAAATATATTTTTTTATCAAAATTAATGGGGTCAAAATATAAGTTTTATGAATATATGAGGTTCAAAATATAATTTTCAAAAAGTTATGGGGCTAAAAAATGCAATTTTAGGACATATAAATTTACCCCAAATTTTAGAAAATTATTGGTTCCAACCTAACTCTGTATTGGCCTAACCACAACACCATATTAAATCTAACTCCGACAAGAATCATAGACTAAATATAGAATAATACAACAACATATCGAAAATTGATCGTATGCTATAATACGACTATATCGTATTAATTTACCATATGTATTAACTTATACAATATAATAATCATACTAAATATCGTATTAGTGTATTGTAATATAATATGATACTTTAATAGATATACCAAACATAGCCCAAGATAAAAATTGGGTTTTCGTAGTCAATAAGTTTTAATTTTACTGTTTTAAATAAAGTGACTCTTTCTGCCTCGCTCGTATGATTGAGAGATGCATGAGCAAGAGGAGTGTGCTTTCATTTGCTAACACTTGTACCATATGGGCCATTGAAAAACGACAACCACATAATACATAAATGACAACATATACATAAAACTACATAAATAAAGAAAACGACAAAATCACTAGCATATAATAAAAATGTCCAGTTACTTTCGTGGGGTTTGATTGAATTTGAAAGTTTCAAAAGCATGCATAACGTTCGAAGTCTATCAATATAATGACTTAAATTATGCATATGACAACATGAGGAGGCATATTAAAAAAATATATAATTGCAAGGTGTCTATATATAAAGTTCATAACCAGTAAAATAGATTCGGGCGCTTTCTTTTTTTTTTTTATAAGATTGTAATAGAGAAAACGACAACAACTTGAAGAACGACGATAAATTAAGCCACTACTCAATCCGAAAATGACATAAGCTAAAAAGAGGGAAAATATATATATATATATATATAAATGCAGAAACGAAATATCGATTGTTCAAATCGACGTCAAAACAACACAAAAACTAGAAACGGCTAAAATAATTCAAAATGAAAGGGGAGTATCAGAAACGGCGTCAACTAATGGAAACGACATTTCCATAAGGAAATTAATTGAAACGACAATTTTTTTTATTATTATTATTATTTATTTATTTTTTTTTGCGTAGAAAAACCTGAAAAGGTTAATGAACTAATTTCCCAAAAACGACAATAAAAAATTAGCGACAGCAGCAACAAACAACAACAATAACGAAACGCTATTCACTGACAAGAATACCCATTGAACGGAAATGAAAAATAAGACAGAACTTCCTTCACAAGAAAATAAACATAAAAACAGAAAAATATTTACAACAACTAAATTAAACAAGAGTAGATTAGAAATTAATACCTAAACAAACATAGAAATTAGGAAGGACGAAAAATTTCCACAGTTGCTAAGAAATGACAAAACTTGACAACAATAAAAATCAACGACATACAATAAACCGACAACAATGACAGAAACTTAAACTACATAAACTAATAGAACGAGATAACATTGAAACGGCAAGATATAAAACGACAAAACAACACGGGAACGACAAAAATCTTGACGGTAGCGGCAAAAACAACGTGTGGAAGAAACGACGGAAACTACAAAAAACGACTTAGCATGGCAATGACCTACAATTCAAATTTTTTTGTTATAGTATTTTTCTCATAAAAATTTGAATTTCTATTCAAACTTAATGTTTAAACCTATGAACCAGACATGCCAAAAGAAAATGACAAAGCCTGCAAAGACCAAAATTTATGAACCACAACAATACATAAGACGACATGAATTCATAAAAACGACAAAAATATTAAAAGAATAAAAAACACAATGGCCCTATTTGGTTTTGTTTTTAAAATTCTTGAAAATGTTTTCGCATATTTTTTGAGGCAAAAATTTTAAACACACTCTCAGCATAATTTTTAAAAAATTTATTTTTTTCAAAACAAAAACATTTTCACCTGTTTTAAAAATAATATCAAACAGCCCAATAAGCCCAATGAGGTGGGATTTTGTTGAAGCCCATAGTAGCCCAAGAGTGAACTGTTTTCTCAGAGAGCATGTTCTCAAGATTTCCCTCAAAAATAAAATAAAATAAAATAAAACAAAACGTGTTCACAAGGACCTCTCATTCAAGCATTTCTTACCTTGTACTCAAAGATGAATAAAAAGCAAGCAAAAACAAAGTGGTTGCAAATTCACTTTCCAATAAGCTGCTCCTTCAATTTTCCTCGAAACTTTCCTCCTAACAAATAAGGTACACCCTCATTTTCCTTCACTGCCAAATGCCAAATCATTCCTTCACAACGACCACATTATATAATACATATCCCTTCTCTCCCACCTTCCTCACCTCAATCTCCAAACCAATCTAGGAAAATTTTTCCTTCACTTTTTTTCTTGAATTTAAATCCTTTTTTTTTTTTGCTTCTGCATTGGAAAAATGAAGGCCAAATATTTGTGTATGTTTTTAACTATAGTTGTAACGCTTATTTTTGTTGTTAATAGTGAAGAATCCGTTAAGCCATTGGTGAAAGTGGTCAAGGGAAAGAAGTTGTGCACTAAAGGGTGGGAATGTAAGGTTTGGTCTATTTATTGTTGTAACCAAACAATCTCGGACTTTTTCCAATCCTACCAATTTGAGAACCTCTTCTCCAAGCGCAATTCGCCCGTGGCACATGCTGTCGGGTTCTGGGACTATCATGCCTTCATCACCGCCGCTGCTCAGTACCAACATCTTGGCTTCGGTACCGCCGGAGGGAAGCTCACGGGGATGAAGGAGGTTGCGGCTTTTCTTGGCCATGTTGGCAGCAAAACCTCATGTAAGTTAAAAGAGAACAATGATCCTAATTTATTCTAATTGACATGCACATATTCAATTACATGATTTTTTTTTTTACAAATGAAATTAACAAAGTTATATTGAAATTTGTGTTACTATATGGTGATTTTGATTTTAGGTGGATATGGAGTGGCCACAGGAGGACCATTGGCCTGGGGACTATGCTACAACAAGGAGATGAGTCCCAGCAAGTTATACTGTGATGACTATTACAAGTACACCTTTCCCTGCACTCCTGGAGTTTCTTACCATGGTAGAGGTGCCTTGCCTATTTACTGGTAATCACCAATTTTTTTTTCCTTCTACAATCTCTTCATCAATTTAGCAAGTTGCAAAATCCCTTTTGATACAAGGGATGTTTTTCACAAATTATACTTGCAACAGAACAACCACCCCCCAACCCCCCCAAAAGAACAACCACACCCCGACCCTTTTTTTGTTTCCTTGTTTGGTCAATACTGGGTGAAGTAGTCAAATTGGATCCCCAGAAGTTTTTATTTCAGTAATTTTAAACTAACTATTCGTAGTTTATTTGACAGCGCAGTTGGAATCTTTTTTTAGTTTAAAGTTTATAAGAAAAAACACTGTATCAGAAATGATTGGAACCATTTTTACTAAACAAAGGCTTGGTTTAATCATCGTACAAGCGCACATGCCTTTTTTGATATTTATAACTTTTTATTCTTATATGCAAAATTTTGTAAACTTTTGTAGGATGTTTGAAAGAGTAGTTTAAACCATTAGTTTGAGATTGAGACTATAACATGTGAGAGTTTACATTGTTCAGGGTTCAAACCATTGATTTGAAATACTCTTCCAAACACCCTTTAAGTTATATCCTTCATCAAGGTAAAAATATGTTTCTTTTGTTTTCCTTTAAGGTTTATGCTTCCCTCAAAAAATTTTCTAGCTCGGTCACTACATCCACACACCATCACGCCCAATATGCTTGATAGCTTCTCGTCAAAAGACATGAGAATTGAGATGTTCAACACAACTATGATGTGTTGTTTAACAAATTTTTTGGCATAGGAACTACAACTATGGAGAGACAGGACAAGCCCTAAAGGTGAATCTGTTGGACCACCCAGAGCACATAGAACAGAATGCCACATTGGCCTTCCAGGCTGCAATATGGAGGTGGATGACCCCAGGCAAGAAGCATCAGCCCTCAGCTCATGATGTCTTTGTTGGTAATTGGAAACCAACCAAGAATGACACATTGTCCAAGCGCGTTCCTGGCTTCGGCACCACCATGAACGTCCTCTACGGTGACTCGGTCTGCGGTCAGGGAGATTCAGAGTCGATGAGCAACATTGTGTCACACTACTTGTACTACCTTGATCTAATGGGGGTTGGCAGGGAAGACGCAGGCCCTCATAATGTCCTTACTTGCGCCGAGCAAGAGCCTTTCAACCCGACCTCAGACTCTTCTTCCTCTTCTTCTTCGTCTTGAGCGTTTTTCGGGATCATGTGAATTTTGTCCAATTTGTTGAGACAAATCTTTTTTGAAGAAAAAGAATCAATAAAGGATGTATGTCTTTTGTGTGAAGATAGAAACTAAAGCTTGGAATTTATGTGTATATAATTGGTATATATATACTGTTGTTCTCTTGAGATTTGTGATTCCTTCTTTTTTGTTTTGCAATCTACGAATTGGTATAAAAAAGTATGGAAATTGAAAATCTTGTTATGAAGTATGTTTCTGTTGTGTTGTGTATGTCAAGTACTTGAACAATAGAGGCACTTTGGAATTTCTCGCAAGCTTTCTGATCTTTGGTAATAATCAAAACATTATTATTATTATTATTATTATTATTATTATTCTTGTTGTTGTTGTTGACATCTTTTTTTTCTAGCTAAGGTTATTCTTTTCTCTTATCTCAATTTTAACAGTTTACAATGTAATTGTTGTCTTTCTGTGCTATTAATTTAGCATGGTCATGACAGTGTTTGGAGCATTACTTTCAGCTCTAAATATCCAACACAATTTCGTAACCTGACCACGTTCAATTATAAGGTTCAAATTCAATGAGGTCATTTATTTTTATTTATTTATTTTTTTTTTTTTGGTGTCTTTGAAAAAATAATATTTAGTTAATCGCAAGTCCAATTGGTCCATTGGAGGCTTCGAGCCCATTTTCTCTTAAAAAAAAAAGACCGGAGTCATACTTTTGGAAAGCAAAAAGAAAGTGTTCCTTTTGAGAGAAGAATGAGGAGTGTTCCTTTTGAAAGAAGAATGAGGCCATATTTAATTTACATAAAACTTATTTACATCATTTATGAAAAAGAAAATCGGTTATTTGGGTCAATTAGAGGAATACCGGTTTTGTGGTAGGGTTTTGTAATCTTACCAATTTATAAGAGAAAGTTTGAAACACACTTACTTGCATAAGAATTTTAGGTTAAGGTAAGACAAACAAGTGTTATCTAAAGATATTTTAACCTTTTTAAGTAAGAGAGATGGTATAAATTAAAAAAATGTTATGAAGGTTATAAAATACCAACATTAATAATCATATATATAGGCTAAGAATCATAAAATAGGAAAAGTCAAAAGTTAAAAGTTACAACAACAAAATAATATTAATAGAGTGATAATTGGGAGGTTATAAATGTTATAAAATACCAACATTAATGATTATTAAGGTGAATATAATGCAATTTATAAGAATGTTATGAATATAAACATCCACGCTAATAAACTAACTTATTCATAACAATGTGTATATTTTATCTATTTTTTAGAATTTTACAGAATTCAGTATAGCACATATTTCTTTGTCTTAATTAAGGCTTCGTTTGGTAGGAGGGATGCAAAGTACAGAGGATGGAGAGAATTTGATAGATAGAGAATGTGAATGATATAGAGGATTATAACAATCCTTTAAGTTGTTGGTAAGATTGATGGAGAATGAAAATGAGTGATGATAGTTTTTTATTTAATTACTATATTGTATATTTTTACTATATATTAATAATTTTATCAAAAGTAAAATAGTTTTTTCGAATCTATCTATCTTGGATAGATTCGGTGGATTTTCCTATTATTAAAAGGAAAGATTTTGTTGGGAAGAGAGCTCATCCATTTGCCTCTCCTCTCCTCCCTCTCTTGGTTCAAAATGGTTTATACTATGACGTGTGAAATGGTTCAAACCAATAACATTGTAAATCTCACACGTCATAGTATAAACCAAAAAACTATTACAATATAAAACTCTCACATGATATAATTTTTAAATATTTTTTTTTGTTCAAACCAATTTATCAAAACATTCTATACGTTTAAAAAAATTCAACTAAAAGTATTAGGTTGGTCCACAAAAATTATGCCCAAATTTTTTCTGCCAAATTTGTGACAGTTAGAAATGTTAGTGATGTGCCTTAGACCAATTATGTAATGACCACATTTTGACTTCGTTATATTTTGCATTTTATTAATAAAGAGGCATTTTTATTATTGTTTTTTATTCTAATTTCATGAATAGTTATTCTGCCTAAAGTCATCAAATATGTGACTTGATAGTAAAACTCTTATATAAAAATTAAATTATATTCTAAATTATCCCTAGTCCGTCATTATTATTAGGATAAATGAAGACTAGTATGAAGTTTGATTGATAATTATGTTTTACTAATCATGTGTATGATATACTAAGTCAACTTATAGTTACATATTTAAGAAATGATGTATTAGATTGACCTGCTATGAGAATACTGTATGGATATTTGTCATAAGTGATTATCAACATGATAGTATTATCCTAGTCCTCTGACCTGAAATCACCATTGTTTTTTACATGACAAGTTTTATATTTTAACGTATTCTAATATTATCTTTAACAGGATGATGGAATGGATTGTTATTGGATATAGAGTGAATCATGTGAGGAATGTTAGTGATTAAGAAGGAATTTGTCCCTCGTTTATTATGAGAAAGATATTTATGGGCCCCTTGATAAGTTAGACTAAAGAAAAATATATGGCCATACTGGAATGAATTGATAAGGGTTATTAATATCAGTCTACTTAAGATTGAGAAATAATATGATTGAATAGTATAAGGATGATATAAACTATGCCTTATGTTCAATCAAGGTATCTAGTGACAAAAGGACTTTAATACTTATTATATATTAGGTTATGTCGGATTATTGACATTCGCATAACTTAGGTAATCATAATGTCTTGCTAGAGGCCGCTTATGATTTGTAGGTCAGAAACAGAATCTCAAGCCCACTACCAACGTTATGTGAACCTACATGATCGTACACTTAGAACAGACCAAAAATAAATTTTGGGTTTACTGTGTTTAGGTTCAATGAACTTGATAATATCTAGATTCAATGTACTAGATATGTCTAGGTGACACTATCTAGATTCTATGAATCATATTTCAATTATAATTTACCCTAATTAAAATTTGACTATTTCTCAACGTCAATATATATATATATATATCTATTTTAGGATTTTTGGCCAAATTAAAGGAGAAAAAGCATTTTCTTATTCTAAAAGGCAAAAACATTAAAAACTCTAAACAATAGAGAGAGTCATTTAACGCAAGGAAAGGGTGCTGGCACACAAATTTGGTTTTTGAGAGAGTTTTTTCTTGTGAATACTTACAGAGGGTGTTGCTCTAAGTAATAATATCTGAATCTGATCCTAAATACGAAAAGCTCGAGTTAAGGTGTCACTAGAGTGAACCCGCTCTATTCATTCCAATGATCTTGCCCTTTTGTCATCTTAGTAAGATTCTATGACATCCTTATCAATCAATTGAATTGTATGGTATTGGGTTTGGTGCCCTAAAAGCCGTGACATTGTATATATTGTTAATAAATAAATAAAGTGACATTTATTATTATTTTGGTTGATTATATGTGTTATGAAAACATTTATAAACATTGAAAAAAATTCATGATTATTTATATGACTATAAATTTAGCACATAAGTGTTATAAGCTTAGGGATAAAATTTATAAATAATAATCTAAATAGTTCGTAATAATTAATTAAAGTATGCGATCTTTAATTAAATATTACAAGTACAGTCCAATCTCATTTAGAATGAAATAGTCATTATTCGTACTATTAATATAGAGATATTGCATTTGAGGTACTTTATATAATGAGATTATATAGGACTGGACCTGATAAATTATGAATATTTAATAATCATCCGTTAGAAATAGAGTATTCAAATTTATCACTATGATGATAATATATTTGACAGTCTTAATCATGAGTATTTATTAGACTCCTGTTTATGACATTATTTTTTTTATTTGTTTGGTAAGATTTGTTTTAGCACAGATCATAACTTAGCATCTTAGAAACATAATATAATAAATGGCTGAAAAAAAATTATACAGATATGGAATCCATTCATTCCCTATGGAAGTTAGAAAAATAGTTCTCTTGAGTGATAATTCGAGGTTTAAATAATAGAGCGCTCGTTCATAATAAGATTATGAATTAACTATTTATTAGAGGATTATTGGAATTCAAGGATAAGGATATAATAAGAGAGGTAAATGGAAATTGAACCTATCTCTTATCATGAACTATTTATGCATGACAGACTTATATGTAATGATTATATCAATGGACTACTCCTTAATTTTTTTTAAGTAATTTTACTATAACCTCAAGAGTTCAGTTTCAGGTTTTTAGTGTATTAACACTGAAACTAATAAATTTGGCACATTAATTAAAGAGTTTGATTAATGTCAAATTTATTGAAGCTTGGGTTATAAGTTCATAGGTCTCCAATACCACCTCTATAACACTATATTGGATTTATGCTTAGAATGAATTATATATATTTGTTTGGAATTGTTGAATTCTGAGTTAATAATTTCACACTTGAATTATTAATATGACACAGAAAAATGTTATCTGTAACACATAATATAATGTGATAAATGTTGTCACATTTAACTGAGTATTTATTAATTAATTAATTGATTACTTTTAAATCTATTCTTAAGTAAAATGTGATTTATTTTTGAATTTAGATTTAGATATATATATATATATATATGTATGTGTGTGATTTTGAAGCAAATCTTTTTATATAAGCTTTTATGATATATTTACTTATATATATATATTTATGGAAAAAAAAAAGAAACGTATTTTACACGTTTCACGTTTTTACGTTATATATATATATATATATAAAAGGAATCCCGTGAATTGTGATTCGTTAAAAAAAAAAAAAAGGAAAAAAACGTAAAAGTTTACGTTTTACCAAAAGTGTATATATTTATACTTATCCGAATCATTGCATATACTTATCCGAATCAGCCATGATTCGGTTAATTAAAAAAAATAAAGAAAAAGAGAACGAAAAAGGAAAGAAATATGTAAGATATATTGTTTTTCTATATATTTGATATGGTTATTTAAAATCAAAAATCAATTAAAAAATTATTAATGGTTCAGATTTAAAAAAAAAAAGATAACAGTTATCTTAAAGTTTTTCATTCACATAATTTTTCCAAAATTCTCAAAGAAAAAAACTGAGAAGTGTTGAGTACATAGCAGATTTAGTCTGATGTCCATTCGTCTTTTTATTGGTGCAAAAGCCTGAATTGAAAGATCGTGGTGTCAAAAAAAAAAGTTAAGATACGCTAATAGTCTTCAAAAAGGTTAATAAAATTCATAAAGCTTTTTATTAATTGAAATTATATATCTATTTTTGATAAATAAAATTTTCAGAAAATTTTTATTTGTCAACTATCTATTCATTTCGTTGCATTTTATATTTTAATTCTAACATATGGATCTTACAAGAATTTTATAAGAATTAATTTTATTTTTTGCCGCTTATTTGGATCACCAAAACCAACAAAACCTAACAAAAAAAAATCCCTTTATCTAAAATATAATCCATGAATAAAAAAAGAACAAGAAAAAAAGTTTAAAACAATTATAAAAAAAAGAACAAGAAGATTCATGCATGACTACGTTTTGAACAAAGATAGACTACAAGCTTTTGGAGGTGCGTTCCTCCGGAATAAAAGGCGTACGATGAAAAAGGCCACCTCGCAATCACAGCCGTCCGATCATCTAAACGTGACGCAATCCCCTGCTCCCTCAGTTTCTATAAATACGGTCGAGCTTTCAAGTCTCAGCTTTCTTCTTGAGAGTTTAGCTGTCGTTTTTCATTTTGCCACCAAAAAACAGAGCAAACGAAAAATTTTCTAGAGAGAGAAAGTGAGGAGAGAGAGAGAGAGAGCAGGGGAGATGGCGGCAGTGAGGAAGGACATAGACGATCTTCCCAAGAACGAGGCGAACTACACGGCGCTGACGCCTTTGTGGTTCCTGGAGAGAGCGGCTACGGTGCACCCCACCAGGGCTTCCGTCGTGCATGGATCTCGACGCTACACGTGGCTCGATACTTACCGTCGATGCCGTCGGTTGGCCTCCGCTCTCTCCTCTCGCTCCATCGGCCTCGGTTCCACGGTACTTTACTTGCTCAAGCTTTTATTTCCTTTCTGCTTGGCTGCCGAGAAAATGAACGAAACCGAAAAAATGATAAATAATCATTAAAAGAAAGATGCTTTATTATTGAGCCTTTTTCTGTTTACTATCTTGAAAAGATAAAATTGTTATCCATTTTGTTAGGGAATTTTTATCCGTATTGACTATTGAGTTTTTTAAAAAATAAAACAAAGAAGGAAAAATTTATATATTTTTGGTTCAGATGTTTGTGTTTTCCTCCTCTTTGTTTGAAAAAAGTGTTTGCGTTTTTTCCCAGAAAACAATATTTGACTAAAAAAAAGTTTCAGTTTAGTTGACTTTTTACTATTATGCAAATACACACGATTTGAGATTGGCTAATTGTATTTTTTGTTGAAATTTTATTGAACTGATATTGAATTTTCATATTGTTCAATGTGAACAAAAAAAAATATCTTTGTTCAATGTTAATGTAGTGGATATATATTGGAATTGAGACGATGTAGTTTGGGAAGTCGATTTGAACCAATAACTTGAGTCTAAAACATGGTAGTAATTTCAATTTTTTTGTGAGAAGACGCTGTAGCAAACTTGATTTGAGCTTAAACTTTATTTTTATTTATGTTTTCTTTTCTCAGGATAGAAATTTATAGCGGGTTTGGCAGTGTGAGTATCAACCAAAACTTTTGGTTGTTACAGTATAAAACTTTTACACGCTATAATATCAAGAAAAAGTAAGCTACGGTGTGAAGCTCTCATATGTTACAATATTTTTAACCCAAATTGGTTCAAATCACACTTCTCAAACACCCTGTTAGTGACAAAGTACGGAAAAAGATTATATTTGGTGGGTCAATCTCTTTTTCTCTCTTTTACCTCTTAAGTCTTAACCTTGTTGAATGAATTCAAAGCCAAAAATCTTCATGTATTTCTAGACTTGGCCAAAAATGCTAATGCATTGTTTGTTTAATTGATTTGGACTTTGCCTTTTTTTATAGGAAGACCTTGGTCAACCTAAACCTTTTTACGAACTTTATTCTTTGTATGTAATGTTACTTTTGGAACTTAACTTCCTAATAATTAAAAATGAGTAATGCGTCAAGCACAATATAGAAACAAGCGTCGCCTTTCTGCATCAACTTCCTTTTTTTTTCCCTGCTGGTTCTGTTTTTTCTTTTATTTGCTGGTTCAGCATTGGACCTGAAGTTTCAGACCCATTTCTTTTTTTACAAAAAAAAAAAAAAAAGCCATATGAGAACGAGGCAATTTTATTTCAATGCTTTCTTTTGCAAAACTTGAACCACAACTGGTTTAGACCATATTTTATGGTTCAAACTGCGTTTCCAAACTGGCTATAAATAGAAAATGGTTATATTTCTAGTCCTAGCATTGATTGTCTAACTGGCTCTAACATTAGACCCCAATGTCCTTTCCTTTAACTGGACAGCATCAAGAAGCAAGGGCTAAATCTTTACATTATTTATGTACTATTGTCTTTTCTACTGGCATTGGTTACCTTGATGCTCTCTTTTTCCGTTTGTTTGTTTTTCCCGTTGGGTTTTGTTGGCAAAGGGTTTAATGAGGCCTTTCCTTTTAAAGAAAAATAGAATTTCCAGTTGGTTTCGTTTAGTTAGTTATTTAGAGTTGTTTTTCGCTTTGTAATCTTCATGCAATAACTCAGATCTTCTTTTTGTTTCTGTTCTTTTGTTCTTTTTGGTTAGTATAATCAGGGTGGGAGTTTAACGCGGGATAAGGAAGGAATAGGGTGCGAATCTAGTTGGGATGATTTTACTTTCTTTGATGCTAGTAATCTCCTCTTATCATTTACCTAAAAACTAGGAATGGAATAGTAGATTTATTTTATTTATTTATTTGTTTTCACTTAACCCGAAAATTAGAACTGCACAATTTGAAATTTATTTTTTAAATATGGTATTTTAATTATGACTTGTGAGTTTGAGATGTAGAATCTTTTTACGATTGTGTGACAGATCAATCAGTTCATGAAATTATGTGACAGACCAATCTGTTGATAAAACCTGATCTTTTGTGAGTTTTTGTTGTTAAATTAGAACCTCTTTATAAGATTTTAGAGTTCTTAGTATCGTTCACTGTGTTCCTCGCCAACAGGTAGCAGTAATTGCACCAAATGTTCCAGCCATTTATGAAGCACATTTTGGCGTACCCATGGCCGGAGCAGTGGCAAACTGCGTGAACATTCGGCTGAATGCATCAACCATCGCTTTCCTTCTCGGCCATTCTTCGTCTGTGGCTGTGATTGTGGATCAAGAGTTCTTTGCCTTAGCCGAGGAAGCCTTGAAAATCTTAGCGGAGAAAAACAAAGGCAATTACAAGCCTCCACTTCTCATTGTCATAGGAGACGAGACTTGTGATCCCAAGACCCTTGAGTACGCGCTGAGTAGAGGAGCCATTGAGTATGAGAAATTCTTGGAGACCGGTGACCCTGAGTTTGTTTGGAACCCACCGGAGGATGAGTGGCAGAGCATTACCTTGGGCTACACTTCTGGCACAACAGCAAGCCCGAAGGGCGTCGTGTTGAGCCACCGTGGAGCGTACCTTATGTCATTGAGTGCTGGCCTTGTCTGGGGGATGAATGAAGGTGCTATATACTTGTGGACTCTACCAATGTTTCATTGCAATGGTTGGTGTTACACTTGGGCTCTGGCTGCTTTCTGCGGCACAAGCATATGCCTTAGACAGGTAAAATAGTTGTATGCTAAATGCTTTATGTTTAAACTGAATTATGCTTATCTTGCTATTCATGAATCTTTTACGATGAACAAGACATAGACACGTAGAAATTTTAGATTATGTTTATCTGTCAGAATTGTCTTTTTCATGATCATCTATTATGATTATTTAGAGTTTGGTCAGGTTTCCCAAAAAGTTATTTTTGTTAAGTTTTGTATTATTGTTGTTTTAATTAGTTTACTACATTGTTGTGCTTTCGCTTCTCCGTAAGTAGGCTTAACGATTGTTGTTTTGATTATCATTTGATTAATGTAATGAATTGAAAATAATCTTTCTGTATTGTTCTTCCTATTGTGCTTTTGTTTCTCTATAAATAGGCTTAGTGATTGTTGTTCCAATTAACATTTGATTAATGATAGTGAATTATAAATAATTTCTCCACATACATTGTTCTCCCTCCCTAAATTTTATGTTTTGCTCCCTGCCTCTCTCTCTCTCTCTCCCACTCTCTATGCACTCTTGTTGTGTTTGTCCCGCATCACTCTTTCACTGTTGCTTCTTAGTTTCTACGTGGTTTCCTTTTCACAGGTTACGGCAAAAGGGGTCTATTCAGCCATAGCCAAACATGGAGTGACTCACTTTTGTGCGGCGCCGGTGGTGCTCAACGCCATAGTCAATGCTCCACCAGAGGACACAATCCTTCCTCTCCCTCATGTCGTGCATGTAATGACAGCGGGTGCTGCCCCACCGCCATCTGTCCTCTTTGCAATGTCCGAGAGGGGCTTCAAAGTCACCCACACTTATGGTCTTTCTGAAACTTACGGTCCTTCCACCATATGTGCCTGGAAGCCTGAATGGGACTCGCTTCCACCGGTGACACAAGCCCGCCTAAATGCACGCCAAGGAGTCCGGTATATTGCCTTGGAAGGTCTTGATGTCATCGACAGCCAAACAATGAAACCCGTCCCCGCAGATGGAAAGACCTTTGGAGAGATAATGATGCGTGGAAATGCTGTTATGAAGGGTTACTTGAAGAATCCGAAAGCCAACAAGGAAGCTTTTGCTAATGGGTGGTTTCACTCGGGCGATCTTGCTGTGAAACACCCTGATGGGTACATAGAAATCAAGGACAGATCAAAGGACATCATCATCTCTGGGGGTGAGAACATAAGTAGCTTGGAGGTTGAGAACACCTTGTATTTGCACCCTGCAATACTAGAGGTGTCTGTGGTGGCCAGGCCCGACGAGCAGTGGGGCGAGTCTCCTTGTGCTTTTGTGACACTGAAGCCCAATGTTGACAAATCTAATGAGCAGCATTTAGCACAAGATATCATCAAGTTTTGCAGGTCCAAAATGCCTGCCTATTGGGTTCCGAAATCCGTGGTTTTTGGGCCGTTGCCAAAGACTGCAACCGGAAAGATACAAAAGCATTTGTTGAGGGCCAAGGCTAAAGAAATGGGGCCTCTCAAGAAGAGCAAGTTGTAATAAAATCTATATGATGGTGAGCCAATAAAAAATAGAAATTAATCTTCCCGTTGTTGTGTTACTATGTCCTTGTTTAGACAATTTATGAGACATTTTTAATACACCTTGATGTATTAAAGCTTTTGTTATGAGATTTTGTCATAGGAACTGTCAAGAGGAAAATAATGTTTAGGCTTACCTTTCCATGGTATCATTATCTCAAAAGGTTGCTTATATTATACGGAATTGGCGGTGTCTAATGGGTTTTCATATGATGTGATTGAAAATTCTTATATATGGATTAGCACCCAAAAAAGAATTTCTATTTTGTTAGAATATGCGATATAAACCGTATATTATTTTTTAAACAATGTGTATTCAAAATCAGTTCTTAAAACTCCTCATGAGTTGTGGACGGATAGAAAGACATCCTTAGACCATCTTAGTATATGAGATTGTTTGGCTTATATCCTATGCAAGGTAACGAACAAATTGAAAGCATATTTAAAAGTTTGCGTGTTTGTAGGATATCTAAAAGAGACAAAATGAGGTAATTTTTACAACCCGAAAGAAAATAAAGTCATGGTATCAATGACTACAATATTATATGGGCATGATGATTATCCAATTGTTGCTTGCCTGGCAAAAATGGCTTGATTGGGCCCAGCCGTGCCAAACTTAACATGCAATTTGAAAGACTTCTGCGTCCTCAGTCGATCAAGAAACAAGAAAATAATGTTCTCTGTCTGCAACGGAATGTAAGCTACCCAATTACGCAAAATAATAATCTTTTGAAAGTAAGGAACTCCTCTGGTGATAACCTTGTCGATGGTGTACATTTTAAAACTATTAGATTTTTTTTCATATTTGATGGTTGAAAGAAAGATACTTATGTGGGTGTTTTTTTGTTTTTTCTGTCCTCTAAAGAAATTTCCTTGAAATGAACCCCTTTTTATTTAAATTTTCTAACATACGTTTCTTAACCTTAACGAACAAGTCCGTTTTCTTCCTCTTTTTAAAGCTTAAAATAGGATTTCTAGTAGTTTCCTGTTTGCTCTTTTACTATAGAAAGGTTTATTCATTATAGTTTCTGAGATGGTTGGTTTATGATCATTGTTTGCCTTCTATTCGGTTCCATGCAAATGTTTTTTTTTTTTTTTTTTTTTTAAATCTTAAGCATACTGATCAATCAAACCTTATTAATTATTATGGCTCTAATTTCTTTCAACAATAACTCAACCAACTTTGACCAATGAAGGTGGGGCTTGAGGCAGATAAATATGTCTATACTTAAGATAAAAACTCAAAATGGGATGTATAAGCTAGTAGGGAGCTAAAAAGAGGATAAGAAGAGTTCATATAAGTTTTTGTGATATATACATATGTACACACACACATACATATATATACACATGACGAGTTGACAAAGCTATATATATCTCATAGCAATATTTCTGATTGTGTATATTGCAGCTTATCATCTTAGAAAGGTTGGTCTCATCTACGCATGATATATATATATATATATTTTTATATTTTTTGTTATCTTAATTATTATTTTTTCCCTTTTTTATGGGTTTTATTTGTTCTCATCCGAAACTATAAAAGTTGTCAACAATTTCAAGCCAGATAAAAGGGGGTTGGTCTGGGTCCCATCTCATTCCATGCACATCCAATCAATCATCTTTTCTCAAAATTGGCATTTGTTGCTTCACATTAAAATTATTCCCCATAGTTTGTTTGTGTGACAGACAGGCTTAATAACAAGCAAAAAGGAAAATGAGTATACTGATGGTAGTAGGGTTCGTTGGCCTGGCCGTGACCATGACCAGACCCCCACAAAAGAAAACAACCAAACTGAATTATTATAAATTCCCATAAATTTTACACAACATAATATTATCATTTGGCAACACAAACAAGGGACTAAGTCTAATAGTCTACTTGCCACTTTACAATGCAATGGCCTACCTATTCATAATTTAATTTCCTTCCCAAATAAAAAGGAAGATTAAAGGGTACAAATAAAGGTCTAAGATAAGTGTACAAGATGGGACAATAAAGTAAATTCCACAAGAACCCTTAATACCATACACATTTTCTGACATAAAAGTCATTATAGTTCATTTAAAACATTAACAAGGTAACCATTAGTATCAAAGTCAAATATTTTTTTCCTAATATTATAATCATTTTGCAAAATAAGTATGTAAATTCAATGTAATTTGATGAATATCTGACAGTTTAAAATTTTATAGTACTCATTTTGAAAAATAAATACATAAAATTCAATGCAATCTTGACATATATTTGACGCTCCAAAATTTTATAGTATTCGTGATCAAGTATTGTTTCTTATCATATTTTTTTTTTCTTTTTTGTCATGGAAAGTGAGAATCAATTTGGTAGGTTGCAAATAAAGGCTGTCAGGGCATGATGCAAAAGGATGCATGGGCAACAACACTTTCATAACGAATTTTTGGCTAAAGTGATGAGCTGGGATTTAAATGTTGTTTGTGCTAAAAGCCAAAACAATAACTAAAAACATAACAACAAGAGTAATTACACTTATATGATGACATAAGGAAAGAGATACCAATTTTTAGCCAGCCAAAAAAAAAAAAAAATCAAGAAAAACCACTTTATTCACAAGAGATGTAATATTCTAGTATAATCTTGTGTAAGTATTGCATGAAACATACATTCCAATGACCTCATGTCACGCTCCGCAGTATAGGAGGTAACATGACAGTTTAATTAAATTAATTAAATAAAAATTTAGTTAAAACATGAGTTTAAGAATTAAGAAATTACTTAAGAAAATGTAATAATTTTAAAATCTTTTTAAATCTAGATATCATAGAAAGTAAATGTGTGAGAATAACAAAATGAACCTTAAGGAAAATAAATATAAAGAAATATGGTGAAACGAGAATGGGTCCCACTGACCCACATTTGTGCACACACATAGTACTGACAATAATAAATTACAACCACAGTTCAAATGAAGAAAATGAATGTTAAAGTTATACATGGTTCTCCTACTGCTCGAATGTCCTGTCTATGGACTCTTTTCCGATCCTAAGCTGATATCCACCTAGTGAGGAAAGGTTTTAAAACAAATAAAATGTGAGCGAAAGGCTCAGTAGGACTATATTTTTAAAACAAATAAAAAAAATTTTAATAAAACTTCACCTTAAGAAATAAAGAGTTAAATAAATAAATTTATTTAAATAGATTTTATTAAAAACAGTTCGTCCAGAAAATACCTTTTATCTTTTTCGGACAAACCATAATATTTACCACCGAAGTGACCCAGCTGGGTTTCAGGACCTGCCCCCAAGGTCGCGCACTACACGACCTGATATCTGTTATGGCATTATGCCCTTATATATATATAATTATTAAAATCTCTTTTTACCAAGTATTCTCATTTATATTCATTATGAGATTTATTATGAAAATCTCCTCAGTCTACTGTTTATAGAGACAGTCAACGAAATCAATTTTCAAACAATCATTAAAAATATTTTTAATGAAAATCATTTTTAGGTCAAAATCATTTTAAAACTAGGTTACCAAGAAGAGGGTAGAAGTCCTGCCTCAATACTCGTACCGGTGTCCTACACCGCATTCCTGATCCGCTACACGTTAGCTCCGCGGAACCACGAACAACCTTAAACGTACAATAACTATGTCTATCAGTATCTAGCTCAAGATACCCTATGTTACTAAACTATCTAATGGTGTCGTAGTATGCTATTTGAGTTTATAAAATCATATTGTGTTGTTAAAATCTAAATCGTGATTCAAAACGGTGAAAACGAGTGAAAAATCACAAAATCTCATCATGTTCGATCGGTCTGTCGGTCACCCTGTTACACAGTTCAGCAGGCCAGATTCATAAGTTCGATCTGCCGAAAAACCAGGTTTGGTCGGCTAAAATTTTCTAGGTTCGGCCTGCCGGTCGTATGAATCTAGCCTATCAAACATGAACTTTGGCCTGTCGATCTGAAAAATTTTTAAAATTTTTTAAGCATGGGTTTCGGCCTTTCCGAGCCCAAATCTTCATTCTAACCTGTTTTTCTCAATTCTCAAGTATGGGTAACATCAATAGATGATAGAAAAATATCATAAAACACTTTTAAACCAATTTAAACAAGGTTTGGACAAAGATTTTGAAAAATCCCAAAAATAGAAGAAAATAGAAAAAAATAGAAAATCTTGATTTAAATCCGTTTTTAATCAAGCAAAGCTTAGATTTTAGTTATTCTAAGTCTCTTTAACTTAGATCAAAAGTTTTCTAGGCTTAGAAAAGCTTAAATTTTAAAATGTAAGAGAAATTTAAAAATTTAAAAAAGTTTAGAAATTTCAAAACTAACCTCGAATCAAAGTTTTAAATCGTAGTTGTGGTTGTCAAATCTCATTCCTGAGCCTTCAATCCACTAACCCGAAGCTTGGAATTGATTTTTGTTTCAAAAATTTTGAGAGGGAAATGAGAGAGAGTGAGAGACCGAGAGAGAGAAAGAGAGAGGATGAGGGAGAGTGAGAATGAGAGAAAGAAAGAGGGAGAGAGAGATTTTATAAAAGAAAAGGAGGGCAATTTTCAAACAATACCACGTCCCGCACGTGGTTTTCCAAAGTAGGACGTGTTGGTCATTTGATAAATTGTTTTGTTTCAAAATTTAAAATAACAATTAAAAATAATTAAGAGTGATTTAAAACTCATTAAAATAATCAAAATAACATAAATTCAAAAATTTCACAAAATGATCAAATTAAGTTTAAAATATTGGTTATGGCATATTAATTCACCATTTTACATACTAATAACATTTAATTAATTTCATGACATTACACCTCAGTCTTGTATTGTATATTGACAAATTATGATAGGACATATTATATGGTTATTAAATGAAATCTTGGGTTAATTAGTTAGAGTTTGGACCTAAATGGTTCTGGCAGCTGTCAATGTATAAGTGCACCTATATGAATTATTTATTTCTATATTTTCATTGTTCATATTGATAAATAATGTTTCTTGTGGGCCTAGGATATTTTCTCAATGTAAAGAAAACCACTTTTTTCCCATTTTCAAGTTATTAAAAGATTTTTATATCCATTAATTTTAATTGCATGATCTCATGATTGATTTGCATGAACAAACGAATGCATATGCAAAATTAGTGGTCCTTCTACATGTGCAGTTAAATAGATAAGTCATGCACATAATAATTGATTAAGCACAAGTGAAGAGTCTGTTCATGAGACTTCAGAGTAATCTTCATATCTGTTAGGAAAGGGACTTTTCAATTTGTTTGAATAAATTAGAAGTTGACTTCTCTTATAGGAACCCACCAGTAATGCATGTTTTGAAACCGTTATATTTAATAAAAAATTATTTTTCTACAAATTTAATGAATAATTAAGTTATTTTTAGGTTCCCACTAGAAATTGTCAAATTAGAGAATAAAAGACAAATTATAAATTACAACAGCCTCATATATATCCTCGCATGGGGTCCAAACTAATAAAATAATTCTCATTGTATGCTGCAAAAATACAATATGACTAAAATAAAAAATACACCTCTCATGGTCCAAGCTAATCAAAAAAACATTTTAATAACAATATATATATATATATATATATAAATTATGAGACACATCTTGTGTCAGCTACCATATCTACACCATAATATTAGCCCATACATATATGTCATACATGCTGTTAAGCTAGACAGAAACCTATATAGACAAAACAAAACACCAAAAACATGAACTTTTCTTCCTTTTGATTAACCACAACTCACAAGACAAAAATAAGATGAACAAGAACACAAATGTTTATGTTACCTTGGATATTACGGTCACGAGATTACCGTATCTTCTCGTCCTGATAACCAGTCAGTCCAGCAGTATGAATATATATATATATATATATATATGTCACGAGAATAGAAACCTTCTGCTCTTATTGAATATGTTACTGTTTTAGAAAGTCAAAAGTCATTGACAATTGCCAATGGGAGATCAGTAAATAAAATTCCATAACCGCAGCCATTAATCCGAAAACCCAGCTTTCCAAATATATTTATATATATTTTTTGGTCCCCTAGGACTATTTTGTTTCTAGTGGTGACATATAGTGAACTGTGAAATCAAGTGAAAACAACAAAACTATATGCCATCATACATATCTATATATATATATAAACACAGACACATGTGTGGTCCGAGAATGTGATCTCTTACAGTTAAGGATCGTTCTTTTAACTTGTATATTTAAAGAAATAAAAGTTAATCCCGTAAGAAAAGTGAAAGTTAATCTCACAACTTAAAATAATTTCAGGACAAAAAGAAGAATATTCAAATTTGATATATGCAAATATATTATATATCTTTAATGTGTTACCTCCCTTAACTATAATAAAGTTGCGTATTTACATAAAAACTGCTAACTAGTCTCTTTAAAGAAGTACAGCCAAAAGGGAGAGAGCAAGTCGTGTTTGTGTTATTGTATCAAAAAACATAATCTAAATATATTTTATTTTACTAAATGTGTCAAAAATGTCAATTCAAAAACAACCGTTGTTGTTGTTATTAATTGTGTCCATACAATAATCTATTTAAATTAGTATATTCGATAAAAAACCAAGTCAAGTTCATGTACAAATTTTAAAAATCATATTATTTATATTTAATATATCATATAATTAAACTTTTATATTATATTATATATTGAGTGGGAGAAAAAACACGTATAGTCAATCTATATTATGCTATATAACCAGAACACGATGACCCGTTTATTAATATTGAGACAATCTATTACTTATACACGCATACATATATAAAAATATTTAGTCTCCATGAGAGATGCTGTACATTTTCTTTTTTTTTTTTTCAAGATCTTAACTCCTCGACTTTCTTGGTGCACACATATAACACACCAATCAAAGAGGACCTTCAAAAACAACTTTCCATTTTGATGGCGGCTATAAGCTAATTTGGTGACCAGTAATACTAGTCCAGTAGTCTACTACTGCCCCTTTTAGCATCAGATGATCAGAAAAATAGATTCCCCAGTCCGTGACCCACAAATTTACACAAAATTCATTCTTACCAATTAATTAATTCTTAATCAACTTTCTTTTTAAGTCTCCCAATTTCAATCTCCATTTTTCCCCTTTTCTCTCTTCAGCTATAGAACTCTTCAAAAGCATACACACACGCAGAGTTGTAGCTATTCATTTATTTATTCACTAATCTAACATCAATAAAGCTATATTAATAATTATAATAATAACAATATTATTATTATTATTATTATCCCATATATTGTGACCTGCCATATATGCGTGTTACACTGACTCACTAACTCCCAAATTCCATCTCTCTCACTCTCTCTTGCTTCCTCTCTCCTTTTTTATTGCTTTGCAGTCTTAACTTCATGATCATCATCATGCAGTACATATATTGATGTGGAAATCCAATCATGAATACATCAAACCCTCCTTCTTCAATCTATATATACACCAACATTTTATCTCCACAACACAAAACCCCTTTACATTATACACCAAAAAAAAAAAAAAAAACACTATTCCATTATGGCCTATTTAAACAAACCTAAAACCAAAACCAAAACCAACATTATCTTCTTACTCGTTTTGCTTTTTTCCTTGAGTAGCACCACTATCTCTACCTCGGCACGTGCCCCGTTTGCATGCGACCCGCGAAGCGGGCTAACGAGGGGCCTGAGGTTCTGCCGGACGACGTTGCCGATACACGTACGGGTAAGGGACTTGATCGGACGGCTGACGTTGCAAGAGAAGATCAGGCTGCTTGTGAACAATGCCATTGCAATTCCTCGCCTCGGCATACAAGGATACGAGTGGTGGTCAGAGGCGCTTCATGGGGTCTCCAATGTGGGCCCAGGGACAAAGTTTGGTGGGGCCTTCCCTGGGGCCACCAGCTTCCCTCAGGTCATCACCACCGCTGCTTCTTTCAATGAGTCTTTGTGGGAGGAGATCGGACGGGTGAGAATTTTTTTTTGCGTAAAATTTGAAACTTTTTTAGTTTTTTTAATTTTATGTCTTAATCGTCTTGATCAAGACTTTTCAAATGGCCAAGTTTGCTAGTTAAAGTGAACTTTATTACAAGTCAAAACAATAAAGTGACCTTTTCTTTTTTTTTTTTTTTTGGAGGAAAAAGTGACCTTCATTGTCTATGAAACATTTGCTAACTTACTTAAGTGTCCTAAGTTGAGATGAATAAAATGCTCCCAGTGTGTGTGTGTGTGTATATATATATATTTCTAATCTTATCCTTTTTCTGTGAGTTTTTTAAGCTATTATTCTATGTGTTTACAGTCTTGCATGCATTGGTCCAAATACTACTAATTTTATTATTATTACTATTATTACTTTTGCTGCTACTACTATTATTATTATTATTATTTTGTCTTTTGGATTTTTTAACTCAACAAGGTATTCCGAGTATTTTTTCAATATGTATTTTCGTTTTGCTGTTATTTAATTTTAAGCTATTTTATTTTATGTTTTCCATTTTGTATAATTTAAAGTTACTTTACGTTTTAGAAACGAAAGAATTTATCAAGCTTTTTTAGCCTTTTGGAATTTTATTTTTTAGTTTTATTATCTAGAAAAACAGGTTATCATTTCCCTTTACTATGATGAAAGATGCTGAAATAATATGTTTATTGATTTTTTTCTTATATCGCTTGAATATTACTCCATTTTATTTGTCCATACGCCAAGCTTCACGAGTCATTGTCGACAAGATAGATAACATTGTCATATTGTGTGATGAAATAATTTTTTAGTATAAATATTTTTCGTACGTAATATATATATATATATATATATATTAATATCCTATAATATATATCTATATATTATTCAATATATAATTATATATTATGTCCAATAATATTACTTGATTTAATTCGTTAAAAGCAGACAATGAATGTTGAAAACTAAAGTACTTGAGTGCCCTTATGTTGGATTCTGATCCCATGTGGCACAGTGTGTTAAAGAGGACCTCATGACTTTTCAATTAAATTTCCTTGATTTTTGGATAGTGCCAATATTGACAATGAAACTTTACCAGTATTGCCACAAAAGAGCCCTTTGTGTCATTATGCATTTCTACTACCATAAAAAAAAAGGAAAGAAAAGAAGAAAAGAGACAACAAAAGAATCTTCATTTTTCAACAAGCTACATAAGAGGTGGTAGTTGTTTTTTCATTCATCTAATTATTGTAGCTTCTCTATTAATTAGGTAGAAGGTTTTTTTTTTCTTCTGTCTCTTTTTGTAGTAAGATATCCTAAGAGGAATACGTAGACGCTAAACCCACATTGAGTTTAAACAAAAATTAAGAGTCCGTTTTGTTCATAAATTTGAACAGAGAATTTGAATGAAAATTTAAATTTTTGTAAGAAAAAATACTATAGCAAAATGATTCAAGTTATAGTTAAAACCACGAACCAAATACACTGTAGGATTTCTTGTTTAATTTTTTGTTCCCAAATACTATCTGACCAATTATGTTATAGCCTGTCATTTAATAAAAAGCATGTAAAAATCAAATCGTTTGAATTTTTTTAAATGACATGGTATAGTATAATTGGTTTGAGAGACCAAAATTAGATGAAAAATCTAAATCCATTTTCAAATAAAAAATTTAAAAACTTAATATAACTCAATTATTACAATATAGTACTAATAACAATATAGTACTAATATAGAAGCTATTTCCACACCCAAAGAAAGAAAAAATTCTCTTTTTTATGTTCTCTCTAGAAAAAAAAAAAAGAGTTGCCATGTTCTCAAATGAGCTTAATAATGACATTTCAACCGGTGGCAAAGCGACCACAGAGCCATACAGAAAATGATGATTGGTACAGATAACTGCTGTGTCCCAGCTTCAGCTTACTAGCTATTGGTGTGGATAATTCGCCTATGGCTATAGTTTTGGGTCTCAAAATATATATATATATATATATATATATGATAATCAGTGGAATTCAATTCTACAAACAATATTACGTATAATAATTGATATTTGGACCACTCTTCAATTTTCTCTTTTAGCAATTGTAGAAAATCTTCTCTGTTTCTTTGTCCTCCTTTAAATACATACATACATACATACATAAATATGTATTCCTTGCCTTATCTGCCCTATTTTCATGGAAATTTTAAAAAAGAAGTTCTTCCTTTTACTAATCTGCCGACAGAAAATCTTACCATTAAGGAGGCTCAACCAAGTTAATTAAGAATCCAAATTAATTAACAATGAAATTGTACTTTTCAATATTCTTTGTAAGAAACAGACATGGGTTAATATTCATATAGGCGTTATTTTAGTTGTTTAAGTTAGAATTAGTTACCTTCACAACAAAAAAACATGAAGCTTTCATTCCGATATGACATACACAATTTTTAATTTTACGAATATAATTTTTGTATCAATTAGATGCAATAAAACCATTTAGAACAGCCAAAAATATTATTAAATTATGGAATGAACTAATTCAATTCTTTCTTTTTTTGTATCTTTCAAATCTTTTATAACCAATATACAGGTGGTGTCTGATGAAGCAAGAGCAATGTACAATGGAGGCCTGGCTGGTTTGACATATTGGAGTCCAAATGTGAACATTTTCCGCGACCCTCGTTGGGGACGAGGCCAGGAAACTCCCGGAGAAGACCCCGTCCTGGCTGGAAAGTACGCCGCTAGATATGTCCGGGGACTTCAGGGCAGTGGAGCAGGAAACAGGCTTAAGGTTGCTGCTTGTTGCAAACACTACACAGCCTATGATCTTGACAATTGGAATGGTGTGGATAGGTACCATTTCAATGCTAGGGTAAGAAAACGATCCAAAACCTTACAATTTTTCTTTTAGAAATAATACTAATAGAGTAGAATTACAAAATCTTAATTCTTTTGTTGCACACACTAAAACTAAGCCAACAAAGTAATTGTTAATATTTGTCTTTGTCTCTCTCTTGTGCTTTATTTTAGTGATCTGCAAAAAGGTGCTAGGGAATAATTCCACTTGCAATATTTTAATTGCTAGATTATAAAAACAGAAACCTTTTGGAATATTTCCTCAATATCAAATCAGTATGGTGAATGGGGGAGTGAAAGATTGCTCACATGACCAACTTCCAATTCTGTGTAAGAAAAGTAAATGTGACTTCTACTCTGCTCAAAAGGGACTCTGAAAACAACCATTAGATTAGAGTTATGCAAGTTTGTGGTCCTAAAATCTTAAAAATGGTAACCCTTTTCTGTCCAAAGCTGTAATTATCTCACTTTAGCAGAAAAGAAAGTGGTATCAAATTTCAATAATTAGGATCTTGGAAGCTAATATAAGGCTTATAAATTATGTGCTTGATAAGTAGTAAGTCAGTCTACCTTCTTTGTCATGACTATAGGATTGTGCCTTGCTCATGCTTGTTTCTTCCTTTTGATGTCAGAAGATGGGAATTCTGCAATTTGGTATTATTTTAGTGTTTTGGTTATGCTCCATCTCCCATACTAAATAAAGTTGATGCCCAATAGGTCAAAATGCTTAGGCATGTTTTGTTTACTAAATTTGTGGGCCCCACAATCAAAAGTAGAGCTGGATTTTTTCCCCCTTCAAGACAACACTTTGTATACAGTAATATGTAAAAGGTGGGAGTATAATAGAATGTTTATTATATGTAATATGTTACGCTCTATTTTTCTATGTCGTTGAAAGACTGAAGACAAACCCTAAAATTATAATCAGTAATCACATTTTGAAAACTACTAAAAACATGACAATCATATATTTTAAGCAAGATAATAGAATACACGTGGGCCCATATTCGTGTTAGTAGCAAGGTAGTTATAGATAGACGATATGCTCATAGAGGAATAACAGAAAAATTACATTGCAGGTAAGCAAGCAAGACTTGGTGGACACATATGATGTGCCATTCAAGGCCTGTGTGGTGGAAGGGAAAGTGGCTAGTGTAATGTGCTCATACAATCAAGTCAACGGAAAACCAACTTGTGCGGATCCTGACCTTCTCAAGAACACAATCAGAGGTGAATGGCATCTAAATGGGTAAGTCCAATCAGATTCACATAGGACTATTAACACTTCAAAATGGTTTTATAGTATTTTGTAAAGCCATTTGCTAACTTCTTTCGTTGTTTTATTGTTACCAAATAGGTACATTGTTTCGGATTGTGATGCTGTTGGTGTTCTATATGATAGCCAACATTATACTAGGACACCAGAAGAAGCTGCGGCAGACACAATTAAAGCAGGTTTTTTCTCCCTCTTTCTGTAAAATGGAAACTTCTATGGTAGGAATTGTGTACTAGCTTTTTTTTTTTGGTGTTCTCAATGCGAGAGATCATATGAGATTTCATAGTTGGCTTCATTTCGAATTGCACTCCAAGTTTAAATATGTACCAACATTTACATATATATATATATATATATATATATATATATATATATATCATGGAATTAAAGTACAACTTGTTAATAAGCTATTCACAGTATATATCGTTGGTTTAATTTTTTTTTTGGTTAAATCTTCAGATAATGAGTTTTTTTTTTTCCCTTCTTCGGCTGGTGGAATAGGTTTGGATTTGGACTGTGGGCCGTTTCTTGCTATCCACACAGAGAGTGCCGTACGAGGAGGCCTGCTAAGTGAGACAGATGATGTGAACAATGCTCTTGCCAACTTGATCACGGTCCAGATGAGGCTGGGCATGTTTGACGGAGACCCATCCTCGCAAACATATGGAAACTTGGGCCCCAATGACGTCTGCACTCCGGCCCACAAGCATCTAGCCCTCGAGGCGGCCCGCCAAGGCATTGTTCTGCTAAAGAACCGTGGGCCTACCTTGCCACTCTCCACTAGACGCCGTAGGACTGTAGCTGTTATTGGGCCCAATTCTGATGTTACTGTTACCATGATTGGAAATTATGCTGGTAATGTATTATTGTATTTTCTTTTTCTTCTGTCTCGTTATTTATTCAAAAACATACAAGCAGAGGCCGGTGATAAGTCTAGAGTTAGGATTTGCAAGAGAGACACGTGGGCCCCACAAGATGTGTGGCCTGTGGGGATGCACTGAGGCTGACAATTCCAGCAGCTATCAAGTTATAGCTGGTTTTAGCACAACTCGTCTTACCATTTTTAAATACTTGTTTCACTTTAGGGGTTGCATGTGGCTACACCACGCCTCTACAAGGAATCGGTAGGTATGCAAAGACTATTCACCAAGTAGGGTGTTCTAGCGTTGCTTGTGACAACAACCAACAATTTGGAGCTGCAGAAGCCGCAGCCCGGCAGGCCGACGCCACCGTGTTGGTAATGGGCTTGGACCAGTCCATTGAAGCGGAGTTTAAGGATAGGAGAGGGCTGCTCTTACCAGGACACCAACAAGAGCTTGTGTCAAGAGTGGCTAGGGCCTCAAGAGGCCCAACCATCCTTGTCTTGATGTCTGGTGGTCCTATTGATGTCTCATTTGCTAAGAATGATCCTCGTATTGGTGCAATTCTTTGGGTTGGCTACCCCGGCCAAGCTGGAGGAGCTGCCATTGCTGACGTATTGTTTGGTACCACAAATCCTGGTAAGATGTTTATCATGTGGTAATTAGCATTCAAAATCTAAAAAGCTTTATTAACTTCACATCGTATGATCTATTTCAATAGTGAGTTATTTGTATGTCATCTATTACTTTCGCATTTTATTACATTATAATTATAATATTGATTTATTACTCACGTCATTAACTTATTAAGCCACACTATTTTCCAAGTAGTTTCTACATCTCTATGATTGTCACATGGCATTACAAGATTAATACGAGTAGTTCATGTAAATCTACCAGGCTTAGGACAATTGACATCAATCAAGATGGAAAATGCTAGTACAAATTTATGCACTAGTGAGTTTTACTTTTCAATGTTATCAATAGTTTCATAATCAGGAGATATCTTTACCATATATAGAAAGAATGAGTTTGCTCTGTGCTCCTAGAGTGTTAAAAATCCAAAACTTTTCGGATTTTTTTTACGAAATGTTTTTTTTTTCTTTTTTTAGCTAAAGAATTATACAAGCATTATAAATTTTACAATTATTCTTGACAAAATTTCTTTATAAAAAAAAAAAAAACCATTTATACTAGAATTCTTGGCCCATAGGAGGCAAACCGGCCAAGTTGACACTTGAAAGCTAAGTGACAACTTTTTCTGTTTATTTTTTATTAAACCTATGTGTTGCGTGCCCCGCACACGCACATGGATGAGTAAAGTCAAACTTCAGTTTCTTCACAAGCAATAATTAATAGCAAACCACATCATGTCTCACATTCCCACTCAACCCCTCCCCTCATGTTTAGCACTATTCTAATAAGAAGAAGTAACGATGATAATGCTTTGTTTGTTTGATAAGTTTGAAAGTTTAAATACAAATTTAAATTTTTATAAGAAGAAATATTGTAGTAAAAAATTAAAATTGTGGTTAAATTTATAAAACAAACTAAAGAATTTTTTGTTGTTAACTAATTAACGATTTAGCATGCAAGATTTGTGGAGTAACGAATCATAATAATAGAGTTTATAATTGATATGTGGATCTGACAGTGGTTGAAAAAATATGTTAATGATCACATGTAGTGATGTATAGTATCATTCTCTTTCTTTTTTTTTTTTTTTATGAAGTATTATTCCAATTATTGCTAAACAAAAATGTGGCATTTCCTTCGGAATTAGAAATTAAAAAAACAAAAGATGCTTTATTTATTAGTGGGGATTTTTGCGCCGCAGGCACCCAAACTTTGTAACTTTTAGCACTTGAGTTTCTATTTTAAGAATTTAGACACTTAAATTTCGAAACTCTTAATCTTTTAGTATCTTAGTTCCTATTTAAGAATTTGGATATTCAAATCCCCAAACTCTTAATTTGTTAATATTGTTATTCCCCATCTTATTTTTAGTATTAAAAAACATAATAAATATCAATATTTTGAGGTTTTTTTGCTTGAAAATGTATTTTTTAGAAGAAAGGTCTTCAAAAGTTATCATTTTTTATTAAGTATAACTCATTACTTTTTGTCCAAAAATAATATTTAAATGCCCTAACATAAAGATAATGACAATAAATTAAGAGATTGATTATAAATCATAAAAAAAGAATTATACAAGAAAGAAGAAAGGAAAGGATTACAAGATTAATATGAGTAGTTCATGTAAATCTACCCGGCTTAGGACAATTGACATCAATCAAGATGGGAAATGCTAGTACAAATTTATGCACTAGTGAGTTTTACTTTTCAATGTCAACAGTAGCTTATATCTTTACCATATACAGAGAGAACAAGTTTTGCTCTGTTGCTCCTAAAGTGTTAAAAATCCAAAACTTTTTGAATTTTTTTTTACGAAATGTTTTTTTTTTTTTAAGTTAAAGCATTTTTAAGTCTTTCGAAACGTTTTTTTAGGTGATTGAAACGCTTTTTTTTTTCTTGCTTTCCTTTCTAAACATTTTTTTTCTACTCTGCATTTTTTTCCTTTTTTCTCTTTTCTTCTATTTTCTTCCTAATCTTTATTTTTTTTTGTCACACACATCTGTTTTTCTCATCCTTGTTCTTTTTTGATACATATTTATTTATTTTTCCCAAATTTTTTG